>JAFVLL020036165.1:0-39271 GCA_021397915.2 Tor tambroides | reverse complement strand
TTCCTACCGTAAATATATCAAAACTTCATTTTTGATTAGTAATATGCATTGCTAAGAACTTCATTTGAACAACTTTATTAAAGGAGATTAAAAAATTTTTTTTTTTTGCGCCCTCAGATTCCCAATTTTCAAATAGTTGTATCTCGGCCAAATATTGACCAATCCTAACCGGTTTTGTGGTCCAGGGTCCATCCCAGAATATTAAATTCAGTACATCACTAAAGATTAAAGTCACCCAAGATATCCCCCAATCCTGTGTAAGGTCAAGAAACACTCACCTGCGTGTTCCTCTTGCTGATTTGCTGGGTGATGTGCGCCCGTCCTGTGCTGGGATCCACACCCACCAACGGCACCACCGCCTCCCCGATAACATCATCCCGCGCAAAGCGATCGAAGCTGAGCACCAGGAAGTGCAGCGAGAGCTCAGGCAGCAAGCTGTACGGGATGCCGTAGAAGGTGAACGTCTCGTCGAACACGGGCTCCAGAGTCTTCCTCAGGACGCGCGTCTTCACCCGGTGCTTCTTCTCGGGCAGGATGGTCATCTTCACGTAGGGGTCGGAGCTGCCCGCCTGTTCATCCACTGCGGGGAGCCCCTGCGCTCCTACGATGGTCACAACGAGGGCCTTCTTGGGGAAGTTGTAGTCAACGGCCAAACTGAGGGTTCCCAGAGAGGGGGAGTCGAGACTGTGGGGCGACGCTGTCTTGCTGGGTGCTTCGCTGCTGCTTCCTGAGCTGCTCTCCATACAGCAGTAGTCGGCCCGGATGGGCAGCGCCCTCTCCAGTCTGGGAGGTCCTACAGGTGGTACCAGGTGGTTCATCTGTAGGTGTGGGGTACCACCTTCAGGATCCGCATCCACAAGAAGCACGTCGCCGTTTTTGGATCCACGACCCCATTCTCTCAAGAGGGAGCCCGATCCTGAGCGCCGGCCCACCCGTACGATCTTCTTGCTGTTGCTGAGGGTCTCAGGGTAGATGCTTATGCCTTTGAGCATGTGGATAAACTTGTAGGGGGGGTCAACGGGTGGGTCGTAGGGGCCGCTGGTCAGCTTGTACGCGCCTGTCATTTGACGATATCGCCGCTGACAGCACGTCCAGAGGAAAACGGCCACCGTCACGGAGACGACCAAGACCCCTGCACCCAGAAAACCCGCAAGTACTGGGGACACATCTGAAAGAGACAGAGACAGTGCATTAGATCACTTTACCAAAGTCACTTTAGCAATCAACATTTATACTGACAAGCATTTATTGTACATGCCTCTGTCCCAGCTTTTTTGGAATGTGTTGCAGATCATCACTGTATATCACTACCATGTGAAAAGGCTTGTAAAACTATTAGCACATGGAATTTGAGACTTGACTTGTGAAACAAGACTTCAGATTTGATGTCAGAGAGATGTGAACATGCCTGCATTCAAGATAATAAAACATCCATATACAACATCACACCACAGCAAACTACCATGTGTGACCTTGAACAAATACATAAAACTAGATCTCACAGCAAAGCACAGAAGCATTTTGCAGTTTGCAGGCACCCACTCGTTTCAGAACGGCAGTTTTTCCCCTCAGGCTGAACGTTTAAGATGCCAGAATATTGCAGAAATGGAGCAAAGCGATCATTCATACTGTGCAAGCCATTAAGTTGCTAAATAAATATACTTTGAACTTTAAAGCCATCGTTTAAATTTTTCTGTTAGCGTACTGTAATGTGTTGTTTGTACTTCTAATATGTATTTTGGACAAGCAATTATAGAAATGTTACTGATTTTCATGTTGTCTTGCCTTTTATATACAAAATAAGCATGCAGAGAACATCAACCATGAATAAATAGCATTACCAAACCACAGAAAGTAATTTCATGCAGAATCTCCTACAATCTTTGCGTATTAGGCACAAAGTATTTTTACATTAAAAAAATGACACACTTCACCTTCAAAATTTGTATTCAAACAGCATCATTACTGCAGCAGAACTCTAACTAAATATTGTGCACAAGTCATTTCCTTCATAACTCCTAACTCATTATAGTTTCGTTTGGACTGTGACCCACATTCACAGAGAGTTGTGGGTGATAAAGACTTGGATGAGGTTTCTAGAGAAAACATCTGGTCTCAAAGTGAATTTAACAGAATAACAAACATGGCCACTGATGGCCTCAAACTGAGGTGAGAGACTGACCCAGTTAGATGCAGAACAGAGAGAAACAGGAGAGAACAGAAAAAAAACAGCAGCGGCGCTTCAGGTCAGTTCAGGCAAAGGCAAAAACATGAATATGAAAAAAGACATTTATGGAGTATAATTACAGAACTTGTTCGTGAGGGAGAAAAACCACACTCAAATTTAAAAAAATGAGCTTTCTAGGTATTGAAATTATGATGGTAATGAAAAACAATTTTCTGGGTATTGTAGGATAATTCTTGCTCTTGGCTGCAGCTTGGATTCTTTCCTGTTTAATTCATGACTGTTCGCTTCTTGCTTGTTCCACAGCCATTTGCTAGCTAATGGGGCTGATGCTGAGCACAGCAGCTATATTTATGATCATGGATTCTTCATTGCAGTCCATGAGAGGATCCAGCTGTAACATTCACCTGACTGGAGCATTTACTATTCGCACAGACCCAATCTCAACACACAGACGTCTTTACTGTTTCATTTAACGAGGCAAAACTGACAGCGCCAACAGAATCTGCTCATTTATATTGCTGTCATAACTGGCTCATTAAAACACACATCCCCCAAAACGTTCAAATGTCAGCAACAGACCATAACAAGCTTAACGGAGGTTGGCAGGTGCTGCTTTCACCCCATGCTGCAGGGCATTCAATTAGGAAACATCACACTGTGGGTTCACTCTGCCCAAACACCTTTAATAACAGACACGGAAACACGCTAATGTCCGGAGGCTTAGGACAACATGAAACATTTACAACCCATTTTACTTCAGTAATGTAATGCATTTGTGAATGGAACAAGATATTCAGCTAGGAAATTTATGTTGATTTTATTCATCACATTTGGTTGGTGCATAAAAAGTAGGTGATTCACAATAATCTGTCTGAGGGCATCAAATGCCCCCCATGATTCTGACAGGGCAATCTCAGATATTTTGGTAACTGAAACCGATGCTACTTTCATAACTCGTATCTCAGATTTCACCTAAGTGCAATTGCCTTCATCCTGAATCTCATGGTGTGTTCACTGAATGCAGATGAACAACACAAAGTGAGAAACTCAAGATTTTCTTTAAACTCAGAATTTCTCACAATCACAATTAAGTTGCATGTACAAAATATTATAGTATTGTATAGAAAAATTCCATTTACAGCATCTTCATAATCTGAATAAAAACATAAAGCAAAATCTCACCCGATGCACATACTTCATTAATTATTTTGTAGATGTAGAGTTAAAAATTGTTGGATTTTATGTAGAAAGGGTACACTGCCATCTTGCTCTAACCAAAGTGATTTGAATGCTCCTAACTCATAAATATAATTTACCAGGAGGAAATTGTAGTAAGTGACCTTTAGTCATTACTGCAGTATTGTTGCAGTATTCATCGTTTTGGTAGGTCACTTGTTTTGGAGGTAGTTTTTTTTTTTTTTTCATTTAAAATAACAAGCTGTAAGTTAATATACAGAAATCACCATAAAATTATAAAATTTCCTGCCCAAGTATTTATTAATTTGTATTTATTAATTAGTTTTATGATGGCTGATGGCAAATATATACAATATCACAATGTTTAATTTAAAGATTGGAATTAACGCATACATAAGAATATCTGAAAAATTAAATTCATATTTATATATATATATATATATATATATATATATATATGTGTGTGTGTGTGTGTGTGTATATATATATATATATATATATCATTTTAAATTATATATTAAATTTAATCATACATAAAAAATATATTTTTTGTATTTATATATATAATCTAAAATAGTAAATAATAAATAATCGACAGGTGAATCGATGTGAAAAAAATTATTTGAACTTGATTAAAATCTGTGAAGCTCCTGTGTGTCTGTCAAAATAAAAATCCAGATGATTCTGATGCTTATCGGCCAAACAAAAGCTCATACGAATGTCTAAGATAATTAAAAAATTTCATGTATCTAGAAAATGCTGCTCAGGAAAGACATGAGATTATCCAAGATAACTATTTTACACCAAAGGAGAACACGGAGACAGGAATCTTAATAAAACGCAACACAACTACAATACTGGACAAGGAACGGGAGGAAACACAGGGCTTAAATAAACAGATAATAACAGGTGAAACAGAACAGGTGTGAACTAATTAGGAACCAAGGAAAATAACAAGCAAAGAGAACTCAGGCACAACAGGAACAGAACACTAATAAACCGAACCAGAACATAACAGAATATACACATGACAGTATTAAAGGTGCAGTTGGAGATCTCGGAAAATGCTAACTTTAGCCTGATAGCACTGAAAGCGAACGTCCCACCCTCCCTGCAATCGCCGTCCAAAGCCACGCCCCCTGAACGCACATACGCTCAAAGAGCAGAATACCAGAGACAACATTAATTACTGCAATAGACTACATTAACGGTTTCCAATTACAGTCCTCGCATACCCCCCTCTGCACATTTCATATGTATATCTTATCTCGTCCGACGGTTGTTCTATTCAACCGTAAGTCATTAAGTGCCCTGCGAAGTGGACATCATCAGATATTCTGCCATGATTCAAGTTCAAAGCGAGCGTATATGTTCCATACAAACGGCATTAAAGTGTGCGAGACGTGGATTTAAATAGTATTTATTTACAGAGGTATATTATGTCACACTTCACACTTCTAGTAAGTTTCGTCTGTGTGTGAAGACACTGCGCAGCGCAAATCCGTGAGTGAATGCTCCAAAGTTAAATAAACTTAAACGGATTTCCCCTGCTCAGGGAGTAATGAACACTGTGTAGGGAGCATGTCGATCGGAACACAGTTCATGCACGTAGCTCTCTTCTAACGAGCTGCTTATCTGAATCGGGTGTGTTAACTAAGCGAGACATGCAAAATATGCAGAGCGGGGAGCGCGAGGACTGGAATTGGGAACCGCTGGGCTACATCATGTGTCATTCACCGGTGAGAAAACTTTATAGCACAGTTAGTAAAAGTACTACAATACCAGGAAGGAAGATCGGGTTGTTGATGTTTGTCTGCCATTCTCGCTCTATCTGCACAGCGTGCGTGAACGCGCCGATGACGTATCGCGTCTGCGCGAACAGGGTGCGCAGAGGTATACAAATACATACGTTGACAGACAGGTAGGAGAGAAAATTAAAACGCTCGGACCGAGCGTTTTGATTGGACGAACATTTCTTGGTCCTACACCTTCCACAGAATATATAAATACAGATAAATACATTTAGACCACTTAACTTAATGATTACTATCAGGATGTGAAGAGACTTTCAACCAGAATAACAAAAAATGTTTCTGAAGACAATCACCTATGACACCTTTAACTAATAGTGACTGCATTAACGAATTAAAGAGAATAATGAAAATGTGCCATCAGATACATTAGCCTAAAACAATGCCACAATAGCTATGTGGCCACTGATCAACCAATTAGCTTGCATTATTAAATCAAGAGCAGTGAGTGATTTTCTGATTTTATTTTATTGTTTGGGTCATATTAACAGCGTAGACAGTAGTATAGGTTCTGTATATTACACTGCTGTCACTTAATACACAGATCTAATATAAACGTGATTCTGACTGTGTTTTTGTAACTCGTGTGTTTTAACATTAACTTGTGTGTATTTGACAGTTTAAGCGCAAAAGACATGAAAGAGAGCTTAGTTTAGTACTCACATGTTGTGTGACAGATGCTTTCTGTGCATGTGCTTCAGATGTGTGCACTCAGAAAACACTATATCAGTAATTTAAACTGATATGGCTATAAAACACATGACTTCAGCGTGATAAACATAATAATCAAACCCATACAGATGTTTTTTAGCAGAGTATCTGAGGATTGAGCTCTAAATGCACAGCCATATTCTGGAAAAGGGGGTGGGGAGCAGCAGCTCATTTGCATTTAAAGAGACATGCACGAAAACTGCTTGTTTCTGCTTCCACTCAGAATAGGCATTTTCAAAAATGATGTGTGGGGTAGTTTGAGCTAAAACTTCAAAGACACATTCTGGGGACATCTGAGACTTATATTACATCTCGTAAAAATAGGTGCCCTTTAAGAAACGCACTGGTTGGTTCTGTGTGGAGCACAGTCAGTTTTAAAAGTGCTTTCTTTGATAGACTGGCGTCCACTGGCTCCATTTTCTTTGTCATACCCTTTCTGTCTCATCCTCTTTCATTTCTCCATTTACTGACTTGACACTCTTCCCTACTCTCTTTTTGTTATATTCATTTCACACCCTTCTTTCTTCGCCCCTCTCTCCTCCCCTCCATTTCTCTCATCTCCTCTTTCCACTTGCCAAACTCCGAACTCCAGGGCCCAGGGCGGTGAAGTGCTCGGGTCGCCGTGGCAACGACAGGTCCCTTTCTTTGCTCACGGCAGTCAGAGCTGACTGGAATTGTGAGTCGGGCCCAGCTTCAGTGAGCTGATGAGAACAGGATGTGCTCTCCTGCCCCGCACAACAGCCTCCTTAAGGAAACAACAACCAATGGGAACACAGAAACCAACCACATGCCTGAGCAACAACACACAACAATAATGTCTAAGGAGAAAAGTTATAATTACCAGACTACTTTCAGAAGTAGAACATGAAAACAAAAAATGGCTGTAAATACCATTTAAACAAAATAGATGTACACTCTAGCATACTTTTAAAACGAGTACTTATTACAGAAATAATATACTTTAAAAGAATATACTTAAGTGTGAACTGAATGTAATTTTGTTTTCAGAGACTTCGTTGAATGTTATTTGCTATTTAAAATAAAAATATTTTACAGTTTAAATTCCTATTATGCATTTTAAGTGCATTTTTGATCTTTATATGTAATTTCATCATTACTTATTGTCTTTGAAATATGGTTACAGTTACTGCTGAATGTGCTGACAAGCATTTATGGTAAACTAAAATATACTTCATTTCATTTCTATTGAAACTTGTGTCATTAATTTAAATGTATTTGTAATTATAGATTTGTAATGATGAAGTTGCAATTTAGTACATTAAAATATATTAACTTAAATGAAATGTCAAAATACACACTACAGTTAAAATTATAATCAAGTACTTTATATGTGCTTAAGTATGTTAGTCAACACATCAAAAAAGTGTACTAATTTAAAGCATGACAAAAGATTATTAAAACATAATGATTTAAAAGTCTACTTAAGTGTGTTAAGAAACAGTGATGAAAGTGTTTCTCTTGCACTTAAGTGCATATACAGTGTGTGTGTGTATATATATATATATATATATATATATATATATATATACTTTTAAGATTTGAAGTACACTAAAAGTGTACATTAAATACAATTAAGTGAACTTCTTTTTCATAAGCGTAGAATCTAAAGTTGAGTGGAATTTCATGGAAATTTTGTGGACAATAAAAAAAAGAAGTCCATTGCCTGTTGTTTATAATGTAGCGATGTATGAAGCACAGCTCACACAGAAGTAACTTTCAAAGCAAGCAGCTTTCTGTTGGCCAGCATGGTGAATCTGTTTTGACCAGCTTGAACCCGCTACAAAACCGGCACAAAATTCCAGATTACATGGTTTCCTATTGAAATTACTGGATTTTGCCCACAAAAAAAAAAATCATCAAACAGTGTTCAATTATTATATGCGAACACAAATGACGTTAAATGTACTCACCTCAATTTCTACAAAATGTCTTACTTTTCACTATATCTCAGATGTCTGTTTACTGCATTAAAAAGTGTACATTAAGTCTCAATTATACACTATAGCAAACATGTACACTTGTTCACTCCACACACAGCATTCACCACATTTCTGACAGTAAATGTAGTTGCTTTAATATAAAATATCAGTAATGCTCTGCCGGCCTCAATCTGAGAGGAAGCTGGTGTGTTGCATGTCTATTACTGCAGATCACCGACTGACTCATGCAAGACCCTACAGGTTTACCGAGACCTCAATTAAAATAATGTGATAAAACATTTAATCTAAGGTGTTGGTTAATGAGTGATGGTTGCTCATGGAAAACTTTTAATTTGACATTATATGCACTTTTTAAAAGTGTGTTAAGAGACAGTAATGAAAGTGAACTTTCCTTGAGCGCACTTAAGTGTTCTTTTATTTCATTAATATTATATTATCTGCAAGTACAATTTATTATAAATATACTTTTAAGATTTTAAGTACACTAAAATGCAATTAAGTGCACTTATTTTTCACAAGTGTATGACTTTGTTCTTTACTTAAAGGGATAGTTCACTTTGAAATTAAAATTTGGTATCTATCAGCTTACCCCAAGGGCATCCAAGATGTAGGTGTCTTTTTTTCTTCAGTAGATCCAATTTTGATATTTTTAGGTCAGAGCACGCACACACACGTCACACACCGGATGCGTGCGCGCACTCAGATCACTTGGACATGGTTGTGTACAAGAGGTAAAAAACGATATCAATACCGTTCGTTTTCTCACACAAACCGCTCGTTTCGTGTCTTAGGCCATCAATGTGTAGTTACGATGGGGAATTGTTTAATTTGGATTTCTCTGTGCATGTTCTTTTTCCCTCTTATAGAGCCAGTGACCAACACCTGCCATTATATGACTGACAGACTAGAACGGTTTGACCTAAAAATATCAAAATTGGATCTACTGAAGAAAAAAAGACACCTACATCTTGGATGCCCTTGGGGTAAGCTGATAGATATCAAATTTTAATTTCAAAGTGAACTATCCCTTTAAGTAGGATTTTTTCATGCGTTTTATAAAAAAAATTGCATAGGAAAACAACATCAAGCCTGCCCTCAATAAGTCTCATGATTTGGGGCTCAATACTTCAGTACAGGTAAAATCACTAGAGAATGAGTAATAGTAATATTGATGCTTGCATTAAACATTAAAGTTATCACTTCAGGTACTGCAAAACCGTTCTGCATTGAGAGTAGTGAGAAACATCCAGACATTTTGTGGAATGATCAGCACATAGTCGTTTCATAATAAAAGACAAGAGATGCGTAAGAAGGAATGACCTACGGTGGGGTAAAAAAATTATATAAAGATACTGTGTGACAGACGGAGAAGAAAGAGCGAGAGGGAACGCTAGATTAAAAAGAACAGAGAGACATAAGACGTTTGAAACTCCTGATTGAAAGCAGCACCTCTGATACAGGACTCAAAAGAAATCTGTCATTTTTCAGTCATGTGACTGTAGAGTAAATGCATCACTCTGACGTCTGCCAGCACAGACGTTTAATACTATTCTGAAATGTTTGACCCTGATTTCGACCCCGCTGGCTTTATTTTTCCTGTCATTTTACCTACATTATTCTGGCTTTCTGTTTTTCCCTCTTTTTTTTCCCCCCAGCCTCGGTCAACCCCGCCCTGCTTCAGTCCACACAAAGGCCGGACCCTCCCCGACTCGACTGGATGCAATACGCCCCCCGGAGGGACTCCAAATCACATGATGTCACTTTTGGCTGCGTGTTTAAAAGCCAGCTGCTTCTGTTGCTTAGAAACAACCCCTCTGAGAGACGAAGAGTAGGGGAAAAAATCATTTTGCCAGCTGATACACTCAGCTCACGCTCTGGTAATTGCTTTATAAATGATAAATTAGTGTGAGTATTCTAGCTGAAATCTGACATTGTAGTTACATGGAAACAAGTATCTTAATGACCTCTTAGAGGTGGATGCTAAAGGTATTACTATTGCTCATGTTTATAGTTATGGATTGAACAAACACCTAACTATTAGTATTACACGTTTCTGTTACAAACATAAATGAGACTTCAAATCAAGTGTGCTGTTACCTTTCAGTAATAGTAATATCATTAAACTTTTGTCATTTGGATGAAAAAAATGGGTGCAAAAATCCCATAGACTAACATTAAAGGAGCCACAACCTCCTGTGAAAAATAAGTGCACTTAACTGTATAGAATGTGCACTTTTATTGTACTTCAAATCTTAAAGTATATTTAAAAAAACTGTACTTCAAGATATTAATGAAATAAAAAGACAATTAAGTGCACTTGAATAGAGACACTTTCATGACTGTTTCCTAACACACTTAAGTAGACTTTTAAAAAGTGCACTTTGTAACAATATCAAATTAAAAGTTTTACTTTAAAGTACATTTTAAATCATTATATTTTAATAATCTTTTGTCATGTTTAAAGAAGCACACTTATTTTAATGTGTTGACTAACATACTAAAGCACACGTAAAGTATTTTATTACAATTTTAACTGTAGTGTGTTATTCATTATTACATTTCAAGTTAACATATTTTAAATGTAAAAGTTGTAACTTTCTCTTTTTAAAATACATGACATAAAAGTTTCAATAGAAATGACATTAAAGCACATTTTAGTTTATCGTAAATGCTAGTCAGTGCATTCAGCAGTAAACTTTAACCATATTTCAAAGACAATAAAAGTAATTTTGAAATTATATATGTGACCCTGGACCACAAAACCAGTCTTAAGTCGCTGGGGTATATTTGTAGCAATAGCCAAAAATACATTGTATGGGTCAAAATGATTGATTTTTCTTTTATGCCAAAAATCGTTAGGATATTAAGTAAAGATCAAGATATTTTGTAAATTTCCTACTGTAAATATATCAAAACTTAATTTTTGATTAATAATATGCATTGCTAAGAACTTCATTTGGACAACTTTAAAGGTGATTTTCTCAATATTTTGATTGTTTTGTACCCTCAGATTCCAAATAGTTGTAAGTCGGCCAAATTTTGCCCTATCCTAACAAACCATACATCAATGGAAAGCTTATATATTCAGCATTATATTCAAAAAATATTTTAAAAAATGGACTCTTATGACTGGTTTTGTGGTCCAAGGTCACATATAAAGATGAACTTAAGTCCTACTTAAGTAGGTTAAAAGTCACTTTTAAGTTCAGCTAAATACATTTAATGTAAATTAAACTATAGCACATTTTTAACATATTTAATTGCAATTAACTTTAAGTGTCTGAAAATATAACATTTAGTTTGCAGTATATTATTTCCGTAATAAGTACTCTTTTTAAAAGTGCACTTAAGTGTCCTTTTTTTTCACAAACGTCAGAAAAGTCTAAATATCTGGTCTCTGATTGGTCAAAAACCAAACCTGACCTAGAACACCTTAACAACCACTTAGCAACACACTAAAATAACTCAGCACACCTTAGCAACCAGCATAGCACAGTGACAGCAACTTCTACACACGCGAACATCACTTCTGTTTTTTTCATTACATCTGAATTTTAAATGCGACGTCTTTTAATGCTCCAGAATGTGCGGCGGTCTCTCAACAGATATTAATGTGCGTCAGCAAAGCTCATTCCTCAAAAAACCAATACATTATCTACGCCAAACACACGCCTCTGATTATGACACCCTCCATAATGTGCTCCAGACACACAACCGTGAGCCCAATGAGTGTGTACGCGTGTGGGCACACATGATTAATAAGCTGGACAAAATGGCCCACAAATGAGAAATGATGGCATTGTCTGTTGTCACGGCTGAGCTGGAAGGCAGGGTGGAGCCCGTGATGAGTAGAAATGAAGAGAAAGCAGGATGGGAAAATGATGAGGTTAAGAAAAGAGCATGTGCTGGTGGCGGAGCGGACAGGTGTGAATAATGACGCTCAGCACTGCTAGACTCTCGGCTTTCGCTCGTTCTTTTGTTTTCGTTCATACGCCACCCGCAGTTTTGCTCTCTGTTCAGCAGGATCACAAAGAGGTTTAGTTAGCTGCCATGTCAGGACGGTTCCCTCTCTCTATATCTGCTGTCAGTGGTAATACGACAGTACCAGCAGGCTGAGCGTGTTGTGGAGAGACACTGTGTGCTGGATTTCAGCGGGGACAGAGAAGACGTGTCACTCTGACACCAGTCACACGCATAAATCAAGCCATTGTTCAAGCACTGCAGCTTCACACACCCTCTACACACACACACACACACACACTTGAGAGAGAGAGAGGAAAAAGAGAGAACAAGACATATACACTTTGCATATATCTGTGATCAAATATAGTCAAGGCTAGAACTTCACTTCAAAGCCTCTGTCTTCAAAAACAACTCTTGAATTGAATTATTAATTATTTATATATGCTGCAGTAAAAGGGTTGGGAAAGGATCAGTTTTAATTGCTATCTAACAGTCCAAAAAATAAAATAAAATAAAATATATGTCCACATAAGACATTCAGCTGCACTCAGTGAACTGTGGAAACTTTAAAAATGTTAACCTACAAATGTGCTTCATGTATAAATGATTATTTATATAATTTAATAGTGGAATATTTCTTAAATATTTTTATAATATATTTAATAATTACATTTAAGGCAGAAATGTTATTTAGCATCACAGAATCAACCTAAAAATATTGTTACACAAATAAAACTAAGCAATAGCAATAAACTCCTTATAAGGAATTTATTGCTATTGCTTAGTTTTATTTGTGTAACAATGTTTTTTGTTTTATTTACTATATATATATATATATATATATATATATATATGTAACAAAAACATTATTGGAGTATATTTTACAAGAAAATAAATGTTAAGTTTTTTTTACTATGAATGCTATTTACTAAAAAGTGAAATTTACTAGCAATTTCTGAGTGAAAATTGTTTGTAGTGTTTGTAACCAAATTTCTTTGGCGTAACACATTGACTTAAACATGAACTATTTTCTTGTAAAAATACTCAGTTATTATTATTACTAATTACTACTAATACTACTACTATTATTACTAATTATTACTAATCATTTCTGAATGTTACCAATAAAGTAAGGCAGTTTTTAATCAGACTGACTCAAGAAATATAACGTCACATATCTGCGTTTACTGCCAACATTAATAATCCCAATCAGACGATGAATCTCCATTAAACAAGCAAAAGAGAGCTGCTATTGACGTTTGAGACTTGACCTGGTCACCTTCCGTCCTGAAAGCATTTTCTTGATCCTATTTTGCTCGTGAAAATGATGTCCTGCAAAGTCAATCGATTCTCTGCTCAATCAATGAAGGCACTGTTATTATCTGAGAGGACTAGTCATTTGATTAATACTGATACAGACTCAATCTGACACAATTCAGAAACCAGGTTCTTGGTTGGGCATTTTCAATCATTTCCACCCTTAACCAGGTGTGAGTTGTCTTTTCTCACTTAAAGCAAAATAGTGCAACAAACTCAGACTGTAATAGCTGTGTTATGTACAGTTATGTGGAAGTGGGATTTTGGACCAATGATATTTCAGTGTGGTTGTGGCAATACAGTGTAAACAAGCTGCTGACCACATATCTGGTATCAGTATCTGCCATCGCTTATCACTTTGTATCTGCCTGGTTAAGATACAGCGATATACAAACTGGTTTTATGTCATCTATCAGCATTCTAGTAAACACTTATGAAGTATCATAACCAGGCAATATGATACAATAAAGTTATTATTGATAAAAGCTCTTCCTGGTAATCGTTATATCAGTCCTACCCTTGTGAAAAAAAGTACACTATAACATACTTTTAAAAAAAGTACTTATGGAAATAATATACTTAAGTATGAACTGAGTATAATGTTTTCAACACTTTGATTAAAAGAAAAAGTAGAGTAAATGCAATTAGTTGCACTTTAGAGTGCTTTTTGACCCACTTAAGTAGGTCTTAAGTTCATCTTTATATGTACACTCATAATTACTTTGAAGTGTACTGCTGAATGTACTGATAAGCATTTATGGTAAAGTAAAATGAACTTTGAAACTTGTTTGTATACATATATTTAAACATTTTAATTACACCTTTGAAATGATGAAGTTGCAATTTAGTACATTTAAAATATATTAAATTTATATGTAATTTTGAATAACACGCTGCAGTTAAAATTATAATCAAGTACTTCACATGTGCTTTAGTATGTTAGCCAACACATTAAAATAAGTGTGCTTCTTTAAAGCACAACAAAGGATTATTAAAACATTACTACAAAGCGCGCTTTTTAAAAGTGTACTTAAGCGTGTTAAGAAACATAGACTTGAAAGTTAGCTTAAGAGGCCTTATATTTCATTAATATTATATTATCTGCAAACACAGTTTATATTTTTAAGATTTGAAGTACATTATAAGTGTTCATTCAATACAATTAAGTGCACTTCAAGATATTTTTGTTGTACTGGATAGCTCCGCCCACAGTCAAATCTCATTGTCCAAAACCCCACTTCACATAACTCTACATGCACATACATCCAACATGTCCTGATTTTCTATTGTTTCGTCACATAAAACAGCATTTTTGCTTTAAGAGTGGACAGACAAATCACTGAAAACCTGTAATACTGAAGGAGTAAAGGGTTTTATTTCCTTCATGGCTTCAGAAATCCTAAATCTCTGCTGATCTGGCTGGACTGGTTCTGGTTATGTTCCTCTCGAGCGCACATCTCGCTGCTGATTCGGTCTCCAGGCAACTCCCACCCGCCGAGTTGTGATCCAAGACGCCTCAGACGTGTTCCTAAAATACCTGACCCAAACTACATCACACGCATGCACCAGGAAACGCGTCAAAACTCTCCACCTCCCCCAGCGCATGACATAACCCCCATGAAGACTCGCACAAAACGGCTATTGATTATGATAAATAAAATCATGTTTGAAGTAATGTTTTCTGGGCAGTCCATTAGGCTACAGTATATCTTCATATAATTTGTATATTAGCCTATATTGTATTATAGTAGGCAACTCAGGCAACGGTAATTGTTAATTAAATCAGACATTGAAAATTTTGCTATTAATTTTTCCATTCAATATTTTGCTATTCAAACTTGAGTGGTGTTTTTGACATATCATATCATAACCCTTCAATCCTGTTCAAATCATCTATGCTCTGTGGTATAAAAAAGGCCCAATAATAAAAGAGTGATGAGAAATAAAACATGGTCATATATCGGTGTATCATACAGCTATTCCATTTTATAATATCTCATAACACACCCAATCCTAATATATTAGCATAAAACAGGATACTTGTATATATATATATGTGACCCTGGAGCACAAAACCAGTCTTAAGTTGCTGGGCTATATTTGTAGCAATAGCCAAAAATACATTGTATGGGTCAAAATGATAAATTTTGCTTTTATGCCAAAAATCATTAGGACATTATGTAAAGATCATGTTCCATGATGATATTTTGTAAATTTCCTATACCGTAAATATAACAAAACTTAATTTTTGATTAGTAATATGCATTGCTAAGAACTTCATTTGGACAACTTTAAAGGAGATTTTCTCAATTTTTTTTTGCACCCAAAATATTGACCAATCCTAACAAACCATACATCAATGGAAATCTTATTTATTCAGCTTTCAGATTATGCATAACCCTCAATTTCAAAAATCGACCCTTATGACTGGTTTTGTGGTCCAGGGTCTCATATGACACATAGTAGATAAATAACAATATATGATCACAACATGTGTTGGCTGCAGGCTTACTGTGGAATAGGCCAGTGATGTATAATAACTGTAATTTGACTGTGGTTACAATTATTTATGAACAGATATAGGAATAATCACAATACAGATTATATGGCATTATGAATATCGTTATAATACGGATGTTATTATGTGCCAGCTAGGAATAAAGTGAATAAAGCCGCTCGCGCTGATGCTCGCGCACTCCACAGACATGACGTCATGCACGCAGTGCCACAGCGACGCGAGAGTCGAGCAGATCTAAACGCGTCTTTTCTACAGAAAATACATCTATTTCTACTTTATTTCTACATCAGTGATCCTATGAGACACAGCATGTGTGCAGATAAACACCCTTCATGCGTCTGTCAGGTGAATCATGCAGGCTTCATCATGTGCGTATGTGCTGCACTTCACGCTTTACACTTCACTGGTGCATAATATCATGATTTTATATTAAGACTACCTATTTTATTATCAGTTATTTCCTGGCCTAACTCACTATAATACAATAAAATATAAACCGATATAAAATGGCCTATAGGCTACTGTAAATAATGAACAGAAAATATTGCTCCGAATATTTAGTGAAAAATAATAATAAAAAAAATTTTTTAAAAAAAAAATCCCATTTACCTAAAAACTGATTCCGAGATGAATTAAGAACCGAATAAACAGGCGGCGACTCATCTGGTGTTTCTATAGCGTCTCTATGTTAAAGCCCGGATCATTACGTAAATATAGATAGAGATTCACTTACCATAGGTTGGTTTTAAATTAGTTATCTCAGACATTTTGAATTCCAATGGCTTGGCTGTGATCAAAAAACAAAAAACAAAAAGCAAAGGGAATGAATTTCTATTTGATTTCCATGAATTTCTCCAGGCCGATCCTCCAGCTGAATGGTGGCCGAGCTGTGGATGTTTTCTTCTGTGTCTGCGCGCTGCTTAACGATGCGCTCCGCCTCCTCCTCCTCCTCCTCCTCCAGATGCGAGGGTGATGAAGATGATGGTGATGAAGATGATGATGCTCAGGGCGGATGCAGCGCCGACTCAACCTAAAATCATATGCAAACCCTTCGGCTCCCCCTACAGTCTAGAATTGGGAAAAAACAGAGCACACCCGAACCTTAAGTTATTCTATTCTATAGCCTATTTTTATAAACATTATTGATGCAGATTTCATTTTAAATGATATAATATTATCATATATTACTATAATGTTTTATTTGTAAATACACAAATTATTTATGTTAGATTAATTACTACATTTAAAATGTAACATACTAATTATATTATTGGATAAAACTAAACATTAATTTAATATTTATATAAATATGAACTCTTTCACTAATTAATAAATTTACATGTCTTTTCCAGCTCTTTGTGATTACTGTTATTTATAAGCGAATTATTATTATTATTAATAATAATAATAAATAGAAAAATAAAATATATACTAATTCTTATTTTTATATATATTTTATTTATATAAAGATGAACTTTTTCACAAATTAATAAATTTACATGTCTTTTCCAGCTGTTTGCGATTACTTTTATTTATAAGTGAATTATTATTATTATTATTAATTTAATTCAATTTTAAGAAAATTATATACTAATTGTTTTATTTTTTGTACGTTTATTTATATAAATATGAACTTTTATACTAATGAATTTCCATGTCTTTTCCAGCTGTGTGTGATTACATTTAATTCTAAGTAAATTATTATTGATAATATATATATATATATATATATATATAAAATTGATATTATATTATATTATATGTGACCCTGGATCACAAAACCAGTCTTAAGTGTCAATTTTTCAAAATTGAGATTTATACATCACCTGAAAGCTGAATAAATAAGCTTTCCATTGATGTATGGTTAAGTACATCAGGATCAGACAATATTTGGCCGAGATACAACTATTTGAAAATCTGGAATCTGAGGGTGCAAAAAAAATTTAAATACTGAGAAAATCACCTTTAAAGTTGTCCAAATGAAGTTCTTAGCAATGCATATTACTAATCAAAAATGAAGTTTTGATATATTTACAGTAAGAAATTTACAAAATATCTTCATGGAACATGATCTTTACTTAATATCCTAATGATTTTTGGTATAAAAGAAAAATCGATAATTTTGACCCATACAATGTATTTTTGGCTATTGCTACAAACATACCCCAGCGACTTAAGACTGGTTTTGTGCTCCAGGGTCACATATATTTCTAGGTTTTCCTTGATTATATAACCCCGTATTTAAGTTGATATATACTGTTTACAAGCATCATTTGACACAAATAAATACATCACAATATCTATCAAAATGATTTTGTTTTACTTTGGTGTACAGTCAACATACAGGAGCAGAATGCCCTTTAACAATAGAATAATTATAATAACAACAAGAATTGAAATGACAATATCAATAAAATAGTCAATTCAAATATATTCACACTGGATAACATACTGATAAATACTTGTAAGAAATAGTTTTCATATGGAATGCTGTTGATCTGACTTCCAGTTGGGTGATTGTCATGTTACTGACACACGTTGGTTGTATCCTTACACAATACAGTATGCGCCATCAGTGAAAAAACACACACACGTTCTAGTTAAAGTGTTACAAGAGGGTAGGCAACATATTTTTGAGGGAAAAAAAAAAAAAGAGTCATTCTTTGAAGTAATTTCTAAACCTTTGATACAGTGAATGAAATCTAAATTACAGTGCAGAACACAGTAGCTAATGAGGGAGAAGTAAAGTGAAGTAGTAACTGTACGTTTGTCACAACGACGTGGGCTCCAATGTAAAATATTTTCATTTTTTAAGGCAAAATAAACTGTAAAATGACAGAGAACCATCTAATATAATTGGCAAACGGTTCAAGCCAATAAAATGTTCTGAATCATACCTGTAAGTCTAAGCAAGCTATGCACTGAAGTTGCTAATGACATTTAGATACCTGGCTATGTCTATTTTATAAATGTTTCTATCTTTAAATACAACAAATATGTTTTTACACCACCGAGGTGTGTATGGGATGCGTAATGCGAGAGCTTAAATCTATTTGACCCAAAATGACCTCAAGATAGCATACTGGTTTAAAGATAACTCAGCACTGATTGCGTACATTGCAAAGTGCCTTTGAAATCTGTATTAAAACTACAGCTTTACTGTAATTCGCATTTAATCCAGAGAGTATGTATATGTAACACGTATCCGATGAAATACAGCACAAAGGCACTCATCGGAACAATGAGCATACCTGACATCTAAATTGAATGTTTTATAGCAACCGACGGCCACGAAAAAGAAATAAAACAAGGCATTATGCTTTACAATAAATTTCCCGAAAGGCTCATAATTCTCTACGTGACCTGAGCCGATGTGAACAACCCTGCAGATGAAGAGTTTGCATCTTTTGCATCGCCCAATTTACAAACGTCATGTGGGGTCCAAACGAAACCCGAAAACACTCGATGACTGTAAGACGACTAAAACATCCCTGACGTACTTCATTGCTTAAAACTACTGGAACGTTTCAGACCAATAGAAGGTTTGCGATGTTCGTAATCAACGTGAGAATCACTGAGAAGGGCTTTTTAGTAATTGCAGAATCTATCTATGAACAAAGGAGCACAAAGGAAAGGCACAAAGATTACTACAATGGAAACAATACTGGGAACGCAGAACATCATACGATCTTCTACTAAATAGTTTCTTTTAAGTTGTGACTAATCACATATAACACTTTTCAAGCACTGATTAAAGTCAACATGAAATGCCATTTGCAAAGCATTTACTCCCGTAATGTAACCTATTTTTTACAGCCAAATGCTGTTGTAAGTGGGCGTCGTAAACAATTTTGTTCAGCAGTTTGGGGATGGTAAGATTTTGTAATGTTTTAAAAGAAGCCTGCATTTATTTGATCAAAAATACAGTAAAAACTATGGAGACCCTAAAGGGACCTGCAGACGGGAGGAAAAATTGTATTTCAATGCTTTTGCATTCAATTTCTGCAAATGTTTTGCAAGTGATCAAAGCTTTTTTAGGGAATGCAATACTGCTGCAAGACAATGCAATTGTTTTGCGTAAGAATGCAAAGTTTCTCAGTGGAACACAATACTTTTGTGAGAGAACAGAAATGTTTAACAAGAGATCGCAAACGTTTTGCAAGAAATCGTAATTGTTTTATGAGAGATTGCAAATATTTTACGAGATGTGCAAATGTGCGAGAGATCACAAATGTTCAGAAGAAATCACACGTTTTACAAGATCACAAATATTTTTTGTAAAAGATTTCACGTTTTATGAGAATTGGCAAATATTGTGCAACATTGCCATTGTTTTACGAGAGATCACAATTGTTTTGTGAGAGATTTCACGTTTTACGAGGGACAGCAAATGTTGTGTGACCTCGCAAATGTTTTACGAGATTGCAAATTTTTTGCAAGAAATCACTTTTTTTTTTTTTTTTTTTACAGGAGATTGCAAATATTTTCCAAGATGACAAATGTTGTGCAAGAGATCGCAAATATTTTACAAGGTCTCAAATATTTTGTGAGAGATGGCAAATATTGTGCGGTATCGCAAATGTTTTACAAGAATGCACATTTTTGCGAGAAACTGCAATTGTTTTGCGAGAGATCGCAAATATTTTGTGAGAGATTGCACATTTTACAAGAGACGGCAAATGATGTGTGACCTCGCAAATGTTTTACGAGATTTCAAATTATTGTGAGGAATCACAATTTTTTTTTATAAGAGATCGCAAATATTTTCCAAGGGATGGCAAATGTTTGCAAGAAATCACAAATATTTTGCGAGAGATGGCAAATATTGTGCGGTATCGCAAATGTTTTACAAGAACGCACATTTTTGTGAGAAACTGCAATTGTTTTACAAGAGATCGCAAATATTTTGTGAGAGACTGCACGTTTTACAAGAGACAGCAAATGCTGTGTGACCTCGCAAATGTTTTTGAGAGAATCGCCTTTTTGTTTTACGAGAGCGCAAATATTTTCCAAGAGATGGCAAATGTTGTGCAAGAGATCGCAAATATTTTACGAGAGATGGCAAATATTGTGCGGTATCGCAAATGTTTTACAAGAACGCACATTTTTGAGAAACTGCAATTGTTTTACAAGAGATCGCAAATATTTTGTAAGAGACTGCATTTTACAAGAGACAGCAAATGCTGTGTGACCTCATAAATGTTTTAGGGGAAGATAAGCCTTTTTGTTTTACGAGCGCAAATATTTTCCAAGAGATGGCAAATGTTGTGCAAGAGATCGCAAATATTTTACAAGATCACAAATGTTTGAGAGAAAACGCAAATTACGCAAATTTGCGAGAGAATGCAAGGTTTCTTGGTGGAATACAATACTATAATATAAAATTAAAATACAATTTTTATAATTTTACTAAATATAATTTTTCCTCCCATCTCATATTTTCTTCCATTCCCATGTCTCCTGGGGCTCTGTAAAAACAAAAATAATAATGAAATATTTTTACAATCTAAAATAAGTGTTTTCTACTGAAATATATTTGAAAATGTAATTTATTCCTGTGGTGTCAATAAGATAAGATCAGGAACACATGTTTAGAAAGTAAACAGGATGAATCTTGATTTCATGTTGACTTTAATGTTCTATAATGAGGTTCCACTTTTACTATTAGATTTCAGTTACTAAATATTTGCATTTGTACTGGACGTACATCTTAAACCTAAATGAAGGGTCTTTCAATAAATGCATAATTTACTGTAAGTGTACAGTAAAATATAGACATTTCAATTTGGGAAGGCAGCAAAACAATAATGTTCATTATGGCGTTTGGTTTAGATGTTCTGTTTATAACAAAGGTTATAGTGGTATGGGGCTGAATTTTGGTCACAATCCAGACATGAGTTTCTGGGTGAGATAAATGCTAAAGCTGATTAACTGGTGTTGGCAAAAACCCGTTGTTTGAAATCGGTCAGTCGGTGCATCAAGGCTCTACATTCGGTTCAAGACACGCCCTGTTTTGATTTGGTTAAAGTATGAGGTGAGCATGATGTCCAGAAAGTAGAAGATTCCAGACACGTTTTGGCATAAAGAAAAATCCACTGGGTTCATGCTTGATTATCATGAGGTAATCTGGCTTTGGTGACTTACACCACATGGCAAATGATTTGGTTACAAACACCGAACTGCGTCACAATACTAATACCACCATTTTAAAGCTGAACTATTTTTTTTTCATCTTTTTTTTTGGTATGAAAATAAAGGAGCTGGAAGGCTATTGCAAGTCTAACTAATAAGATGCCTGGATAGTAAGCCGCGTCATAGCTGAGTTGAGGTCCACATGTAGAGGAGCACAGCACAAGCACAGAGATGATGAGCATTTTGTTTTGTCAGTTTGTCCTGTTATCTGTCTGGTTCGGTTTGTCTCTCAGAGGCAGGTTTGCATCTACATCAGCTGGTCCTTTCCAAAGCTTCCTGAAGTGACCGGCGCCAATATAGCGATTTGCTCTGAGGCATTTAATCCTACCAAACCCGTGGATCTCGAGATATTCTGAGTTTATGCAAAAAACTTGATTGGAGGTCGAAAAGTCTCTTCCTCACTTGTGTCGTCTTTGACCGTGTTGTGTGTATGTGTGATACCAGAGTGTAATAGAGCACAACCGTATGGCTCCAAAAGTAAAAATACCATTCATTTTCTCCACAGAGATTCGAGTCAATCTCACTACCCAATATTTGAACAAATATTCTGCAATAAACTTCAAATATATAATATACAAACTCATTTATGCATATGTTTTGTAATGTTCATCTTGCAGCTCAGAACTCTCATGGAGCGAATGAATGGAAAAATACTTCTGGAACCAAGGCCACTGCAAAAGCCGCGGTTATTCTTGCCTTTTGTTTTATGCTCAGACACTGACCCATAAATTAAATTCTTGCAAGGACAGATTTTAAGCTTTTTCTACCAGTATTGCAAAACTATTAGGCTCTTAGTATAACTGCATGATGTGCAAAGCTAGAAAGGCATATGAACAATAAAGCTATTTCCCTGAACTTAATCTGCAATCAACCC
Organism: Tor tambroides; assembly: GCA_021397915.2. Classification (NCBI taxonomy): domain Eukaryota; kingdom Metazoa; phylum Chordata; class Actinopteri; order Cypriniformes; family Cyprinidae; genus Tor; species Tor tambroides. Next base: position 16,539 of record JAFVLL020036165.1, on the reverse strand, counting down.
TGTGTAAACTTGCATTCATTAGTAGACCTATAGCGCTAAGGTATATACATCTAATTTGAATGGATGAGTCTCACAAATCCCATCAAGAACATGTCAAGGTCGTATTTCACCATAAAAACAAGAGAAAGAAATAGAAAATGATATTCTGTATAAAGAAAATGCAAAAAAAAAAAATTATTTTCATAATAATCAATCATCTCATTGAAATAATATTTAAAAAATTATCATGATATATAATATATCTAACATTATTATTCTTTTATTTTTTATTCCTTATTATTCATTATTATTCTTATATAAATATACTGTATATAGCATAATTATTCTTTTAAATATTTAATGAGAATACTACCTGACTGTTCAAAAAAATACTACGATTAATGTACAAATATTAATTATTATATTTGTATAATTGTAATTGTAATTATATGTGTTGGACCTCCCTTAATTTATGCTGAATTTAATAAAACAAATCATTGTTTTAAATAAAAAATATACAGTAATCTGATAAGAATCACCATTGCATAAACAAACAACCTCAAAACAATTGGAAACATTTCAATTATTTTGGCAGGAATGATTCAGAATTTGGCAGGAAAATGTGCTTAATTAATTAAAAACTAATGTCATAATTAGGGCTGAAAAGGGGCAGAAAATGTCTGGTAAATTTCCAGAAACTTTCTAGAATTTTTTTGGAAATTTTGTGAATTTTTGGAAGTTTCCAGAAATTTTCCACCCTTTTGTAACCCCAGTCATAATGCAAAAAAAAAAAAAAAAAAAAACAATTCCTAAAAACAGTCTTCATTGACTTTAAGCAATTTTTTTATATATATTAGAGCGAAATATGACCTAGACATGTTTTTGTGAGATTAACCCGAAAAGAAATGCAACATTTCACTATAGAACAATAAAATGTATTGAAATATCTTTCCAAAACATGAATTTTAGAGTAGTGAATTTCTGTGGTGTTTTCATTGGTATTCTAATGACTGATAAAAGTGCGAAGCACACTGCTGCCGTATGGCGCGCTTACTGTAGTGTGTCCAGTATCTGTGTGGTGAGTGTTTGCTGTGTATTGTTGGCTCTCAGTTAGCCGGTCCAGGGTCTGCCAGTGGCATAGTGTGCAGCACCTCGTCCAGCAGCTGCAGCGCCCGGTGCAAATGCACCTCCACCCAGCAGGGGGTGTGCTTGATGCTCTGCCGGGGGTAGTCAGGACCCCAGCCCTTCACGAAGCTCAGGCGCAGGATGCACAGCCTCCGGAGATCATCCACACCAATCCCTGCTGCTGCCGAGAGGCCTGGAAACAAACATTCCCAAAGTCAGGCTACAGAAATGACTAAAAAATATATTACGTTTATATGATAAAACTCGACCAAAACAGATTTCTATCCAGTGTTGACTTATTTTCTGTTGTAAAGTTTCAGATGTAACTGTCAGTTAAAGGGATAGTTCACCGAAAAATGAAAATTCCGTCATTAGTTACTCACCCTCATGTCGTTCAAAACCTGTAAGACCTCCGTTCATCTTCAGAACACAAATTAAGATATTTTTGATGCATTCCGAGAGCTTTCTGACCCTCCATAGACAGCAAGGATCCTTACACGATCAAGGCACAGAAACGTAGTAAGGACATCATTAAAATAATCCATGTGACATCAGGGGTTCAACCGTAATTTTACGAAGCTACAAGAATACTTTTTGGACGCAAAGAAAACAAAAATAACGACTTTATTCAACAATTCGTCTCCTTCATGTCATCCTATAGCGCCATTTTGGAGGATATCACATGTAAACATTGTTTGCAACGTATGTACGCAGATACGTTGTTTACATTCAGATCAAAGCGTAAACAACGTAAACAGTGTATCTGCGTACGGTGCTGCTGACACAGAACAGCATACGTTGTTTACGTATGTGATACCCTCCAAAATGGCGTTACAGGGTGACGTGGAGGAGACGAATTGTTGAATAAAGTCGTTATTTTTGTTTTCTTTGCACACAAAAAGTATTCTCGTAGCTTCGTAAAATTACGGTTGAACCCCTGATGTCACATGGATTATTTTAACGATGTCTTTGCTACATTTCTGAGCCTTGATCGTGTAAGGATCCTTGCTGTCTATGGAGGATAAGAGAGCTCTCGGAATGCATCAAAAATATCTTCATTTGTGTTCTGAAGATGAACGAAGGTCTTATGGGTTTGGAAGAACATGAGGGTGAGTAATTAATGACAGAATTTTCATTTTGGGGTGAACTAATAATTTACAATGATTACTAAAATATTTGATAGGGAAAAAAGGCAATAAAAAGAGCACCAGTTAAAGGTATCAATTGAAAGCTTCAAAACACTCAAAATTCATCCTGTGAAAACCGTTTTGCATTACCATGGAAATGGTTCTGTAAATCCTTTTAGTATGCTCCTCCCTCTAGTGGGATGTGTCAAGTGTTATTTTACAAAATTTGCTACAAAATTTTTTTTTTAATCAAGACTTTGTTCTAATCTTGACAAAACACATTGTTGGAAAAGGTCTGAGTCTCAAGGTTCCATATTTTGTGGTTATTTTGTGACAGACATAATATTGTGAGAAATTTACTAATTTGTGACAGGAAAATGCTTTAAAATGGTATAGCGCCTAATCAAAACCTCAATTTTTGTAATATCAACTTCAAATTTGGAACATAATTTATTGAGACATATGGCTTTGATTTTATAGCAATTTAGGATTCCAAAATATTTTGTAAAATATTTATTTTATATATAAATTAATTGTACAGCATATTTTGTCAACAGTAAACTTATGTAACGTTTTTACACTTTCATTTTTTAAAATTAAAATTTTAACTAAAGTAATATTGCAGCAAACAATGATGTATGAACGTGATTTTGACTAAACCACTGTCAGCAGAGCCATTGTGTTTTGTTTATGTCTGAAAAGCTGCTTCACAGAGCACGCTCTTGAAGGGTTGCCATGTCCACTTATTATAAGCAATGCTTTTTAAGCATCTTTGGGATTGTTGTTTGGGCTCAGCTTATAAAGTGATCCAGTTTATGGAGTTAATAAAGTAGGCACGTGCAGGTCGTTATATTTTGGCATGTGGTGTATTTCCAAGATAACGCGTTTGGATTTAAGTTCATCATGAGTTTGTTCTATTTACTCTTTTTTCTAGGAAGATCTGGCAACACTAATGACTCAAAACATACCACCACACACACAGAAAGACATAATATGTTTAAATATGTCATTAACAACTAGTTGTTCAGTTCGGTTCTGTACACACTGCCTAGAATTTCTCTAAATGCGGTTGTCACCTGTACCTTCATTTTTCAGGAGTCAGTTCAGTTGTAGAACGTGCTTGTCATTGCCATAAATTACTAAACTGTGTGTTTACAGAACAGGATTAAAGGTGAACTGACAATCAAATTTAGCTGCAGTGTGTGCGTGGCCACAGAGTTAAAGTCCTTAACTTGACGGTGAATGAGGCAGACACTCACTGACTGCAGGAGCGATTCCACCAACACTTCCTGGTCCTGGAATATTCCCTGCCACCGCCGCGGCCTGTGCTGCCGCCGCCGCCTGCGCCGTGGCCGCCTGCTGCTGCATCTGCCTGTGGCACTGCCTGAGGTCAAAGACCTGCAGAAACCAAACAACACGCTCACACTTCTGCTATCTGACATACAGAGACCTCGCTGCTGTGTCCTGAAACAACGGCTGACGACAAGTCATTTGGACAGGCTTAAAAAAAAAGTCAAGCTCTGGATCAAGCAAATCTAATGTGACAGGAAGCAAAAATACATACAGAGCTCTCAAGTGCACAAAGGTATTCACTGCCCACCGAGGCTGGGATTACAGGCAGGGGTCATATTAGGAGAACTTTTCCTTGATTTTTTAAGATGTAATAATAATAACAGCATGATTGCGCTACCATGTACTATGAAAACATAAGCAAAAATCATATTTAAAAAACTGAATTGTCTAAATTTATCTGATATTTATTTACATTTTTTAATATTTTATTTTGTTTGGATTTAAATGTATGTTTACTTTATTGTTACATGTAACTACATTTTACATTTTATCTACACAAAAACAACAATTCAAAAATATAAATAACTTTTCAAATGACAAATAGACATTAACAAGTTGCTTATTTAATTTTTTAAATACTGTTTTTGTACATAAAAGGTCAAATTTGCTGTTATGCTTAAAAATAAAATAAACCTTTCTAACTGACAAATAAATGGATTTAAATGCTTGTAGATGCTTTAGTTGCTTTATTTTGTTACATGAGCTATGTTTTTAACCACAAAAACATTAATTTTATTAAATAAATTACATAAGCAGCTGGTCTAAATTCATCCATTAATTTATTTAATTTACATAAAAATTTCCAAATTTTTATATATTTATATAAAAATTCATCATTTAAATCATGAAAAGTGATTTATTTACATTTTGAATTTTGAAGTGTTACATTTTAACTACAAAAAAGCAGTATTTCAAAGATTAAATACAAATTAGACAATAAATTACTATAAACTATAAATTAAATATATCTATTTATTAATTTGAAAAGTGGTTTATATTTTAATTGTTGTATTTTGGAATTTGTTTAATCTATGTAGTCTTTTTTGTGATTTATTTATTTATTTTGTAGTTAACAAGTAAAATGTAGACAAAATATACAATAAAAAAATTCAAAGCTAAAAACTTGCAGCTAATTCCTAATCACCCACAGTCTAGTTTTCTACAAAAGTCAATGCTGTTTGACTGGCACTATTAACATTGCACTATTTCCTCCCATAAATAATTTTAAAAATATGATGACCTCCTTAAAGGGATAGTTCACTTTGAAATTAAAATTTGATATCTATCAGCTTACCCCAAGGGCATCCAAGATGTAGGTGTCTTTTTTTCTTCAGTAGAGCCAATTTTGATATTTTTAGGTCAAACCGTTCTAGTCTGTCAGTCATATAATGGCAGGTGTTGGTCACTGTAGCTATAAGAGGGAAAAAGAACATGCACAGAGAAATCCAAATTAAACAATTCCCCATCGTAACTACACATTGATGGCCTAAGACACGAACCAGATGGTTTGTGTGAGAAAATCCAACAGTATTTATATCTATACTCTGTACACAACCATGTCCAAGTGATCTGAGTGCTACAAGACGTGATCCATGTGACGTAGGCAAGGCAGGCGCTTGGCTGGTCTGCGCAGTTGCCGGGAGCGCCGGAAGTGATCTTCACGCGCATACCACCTACGTTTACACAGAACAGAGATTGTAGGTAAGACGTCAAAATCGTCTTCCATTGTGATGTCCTGTACGTCTAGATATGTTTAGATCTTCACAGTGAAAGGTAACACTTCAGAAATCTCTGTAAACAATGAGTGACGTATACGCGCAAGAGATCACTTCCGGCACTTGCGCAGACTAAGCCAGAGCGCGCACACACGTCACACACCGGATGCGTGCGCGCACTCAGATCACTTGGACATGGTTGTGTACAAGAGGTAAAAAACGATATAAATACTGTTCTGCTTTCTTCTCACACAAACCACTCAAGCTTTCGTGTCTTAGGCCATCAATGTGTAGTTACGGATGAAGAATTGTTTAATTTGGATTTCTCTGTGCATGTTCTTTTTCCCTCTTATAGAGACAGTGACCTATACCTGCCATTATATGACTGACAGACCAGAACGGTTTGACCTAAAAATATCAAAATTGGATCTACTGAAGAAAAAAAGACACCTACATCTTGGATGCTCTTGGGGTAAGCTGATAGATATCAAATTTTAATTTCAAAGTGAACTATCCCTTTAAGTGTTTCATCTTTGCCATCCACAGTTTTCATGGGTTCAAAGCGAAGCTGGTATCTTTTACCTTGATGTAGGCCCCTGGGTATATTTTGTGCACTGCATCTCCTGGCGCTCGACCCGCTTCTCTGTCCAGGTAGTAACTCTGCACAAAGACGGCATGATCGCTCATGCAGCGCATCCACACATCGCCCTCACCGCGGCACTCTAGCTGCACTCCTTTACCTATGTGCAACCTGCAGACAGAGAGACAAGACACTGAAACAGCACTGCCTTTACAACATTTCTGCTTCCATCACATAGTTACGTAACACAAATAAACACGTCACCGAGTGTCATAACCAAAACCAGATGTGCCTCTGTTGATACGCTCACATTTCATTTCATCAGTTTGTTAAAGCCAGTTTTTCCCGGCTGTTATTCTCACATAATCTGTTTGTTTATTATTGTTCATCACAGTGTCAATCTGGCACAGTGAGACGTTTTCTGAGATGTGTGTTAAGGCAAACATAAAACCTGTGAAATTCATCTATACACAAATAAACATATCACACACATACAGCCATTTTGTCTGGACAATATAGCTTGATATTTTTCAGCCTTTTGATGATTTTCATCATCGCATATAGATAGATAGTTAGATAGATAGATAGATGTGTGTGTATGTATATATATATATATATATATATATACACACACACACACACACACACACATACATACATACAGACTTTATCTTTATCTTTTTTTATTATTTCAGCATGATTTACATATTGTTTTAGTATTTATTAATATTTTGAATTAGCTTTTATTTTAGTTTTTTTAATGCAATTTTTTATTTTCGTGTAAGTTTTAATTTTGTGATGTCCTTTGGTCCTTTTAGCTGTATTTCAGTTAACGAAATGTATTTTTAATAGTTTTAATTATTTAAAAAATTATTTATTTATTTTTTTTATTTAACACCTCTATTCTAATTCATGCAGTGTTCTTATTGTTAGGTAAAACTAAAACTATTTATTTCATTTATTGAAATACAGCTGAAATAAAATCTAAATATTACATGGAAAAAAAATGTATCTTAAAAACTTAATAATAAATAATTAATAAATAAGTTAATAAAAAATGAAATAAATAAATGACTAAAACTGAAATGTTAAACTAAAACTGAAAAGTTAAATAGAAATAATTAAAATAACAAAAATTAATAAAAATGACAAGCACATAAAATTATTAAAACATAAATTAAAAATAACATTAAAAATAATTATTTTATTTTTAATTATTTTAATTACTATACTTTTTTAATTCTTTATATAATTTTATATAAATTGAAATATGTACATAGATAATTGTATATATAATTTTATATATATTTAAATATTATTAAATTAATAAATACTATAATTGTATATAAGTAATATTAAAATAACATTGAATTCACATCTTTAACATTAACACCACGGTGCAATGAACTGTAGCCAAAAAGTCATGAATTGCAGAAAAAAATGGAGCTCCAAAAATGTCTTTCTTCAATAGCTTGAAACTGTCTGCATCTCTACCTTTCTTTCTTTGTTTGATGCCATTAAAAATGTAATTTCATTCAAGTTGTGATAAAAGAATAAATATGGAACAAGTCTACTGGCATTGGTCTTTAAAGCTTAATAGCCAAATAAAAAGGACATTAAAATCCTTGTCATATTCACAATGTTGGTTTTACAACTGCAACAAAACAATACTGAGTAAATCAGAAATATTCAGTATATGACTCAGCTCTAATAAGCACACTGGTATTTACTGGCTGGAACAGTTGTGTGACACATACCTGGCGCGCTCACTGGCGTCTGTGCGGTGCACATTACTGAGCTGACCCAGGCAGAAGCGGTCGCCTCCTGAGGGGTCCACATACCCGTCAATCGTCACCACCGGACAGCTGGACAGCACTTTAAACATCTCCCCCACCTGCACATCCATCTCGAAGTAGGAGATGGAGCACCAAAACTCAGGACCTGTGGATGCACTTTTGATCAATTTAATGTGTCCTTGCTGAAAAGTAGTATTAACTTCTTCTTCTTTTTTTAAAATCTCAGACTATTTGAAAGTTTTGTATTATGTGTTTTAGTGGAGATGATATAAAGTATAAACCTGGATGGTTGGAGACTGGAGGGGGGAAAGATGCTGAACTGTGATGTTGAGACCCTGATAGAAAAAGAAATAATAATGGATTAATTCAGTTCTATTAAAAATAATGGTATATTTGCATCCATGTTGTTAGCAATGTTTAAGGCAAGCGTACAGAAGTGTGGGTGGTGGAGAGGAGGCTGGTGGCCACGTCCGTTTTGCTGGGGTCCTACAGGAGTGTAGGAGGCTGTGCTGCTGCCTGTCCAGGTTGCTGCAGCAATTTAGAGATTAGAAAGTATATGAAGCAGTGAAAAGATCATGGGATGACACGACAAGTTTCCAGCGACAAGCATTTTATCTGTCTACACTGAAAGAGAAAACCACGGCCAATATATGTGATGTTTGATATAAAACGTACATTCACTGTGGGCGGGGTTACAGAAACCAAGATATTATTAACTAATACTAAATTATTAAAAGTTTTCATTAATTGAAATAAAGCTAAAATAAAATCATAAATGTTAGATGAAAAACTTCAACTTAAAACACAAATTACTAACTAAAATAAAATGTAAAGATAAAGAAAAATATTTAAAAAGTAATAATAATAAAAAAGTGAAAAAAACACATAAAATTACTAAAATGTAAACAAAATTTAAAATAAAACAAATGTGAATAAAAATGTAAAATGAAAATGTAAAAATAAATATAAATAACTTTATACATAAAAAATACAAAAACAATAATAATAATAATAATATTAATTGACAGAAACAGGTTTTATTTATTCAGTAATATAATAGTATAAAAATAATACTTATATAGCTTATTACTACAGGGTATCTGCAGGATTTTTAAAATCAAATTACAGACTTTTTAAAACCTTTTTAAGACCTGCACAAATAAAACTAATACCATATGAGCACTGTAGGTCTATGGTAACACATTAAACTGTAAAATGACTGTAAAAAGCTAAAAGCATTTTTATAATACTTTAGCATTAGCTTCTTGTCGATCCACTGGTTCACATTTATAACTGTGTGTTTGCTGCATATGGGTCGATTTTCGCATTGGTCTGAACACAAACAGCAGACGGGCTTACTGAAAATGCAAATTCAGGTTACACTTTATTGTAAGGTGTCCTTGTTACAGTGTAATTATACATTTAAGTACTGAGTAATTTTAATTTATTACATGTACTTACTATATGGTTAGGGTTAGGATTAGGGTTTGGCTTAAGGCCCCGATATACTCAGAACGAAGTTCCTTTTCGTTCTTCGTTTAGGAGTAAAACAAAGTTCAAAATACATGTGCAGCAGTATACTGTTAGCGAACATCCCGACACCGCCCACTCTGATGAAAGCAACGTTTAAATGAATATGTAAATATGTGCTACGCACTTTCCTCACAGTAACAAAATAAACGCAACAAAAATTTAGTAAACATAGGTATGTTTACACGAGCTCTGCAAATAGCATTCCCGTGAAGTCACGTCTCGTGTATTTACATGGCACTTTATTCAATAAATTGCTTTAAAGAAATCAGCAGTTTTAAACATGAAAAACAGTGTCAGTGTCTCATTTCATCAGAAGCACAACTTTATTTTCTACTAGGCTATAAAGTGGCTCTCCACTGTGTTCATGTTTTCACCCGCGGACATCTCACCTCCAACGACTCGACAGACGAAATAATGAACCCAGAGAAGAGTTCAACGTGAAAGAAGGCGGGGCCTCAGCGCACACCTCGTTTGACGTATTCGTCACGGACCAATGGTAGAACAAAGGTGTTTTTGCAGCCGGAATGAACTTTTCCGGAAAGTTCGCTTTGGCCAGCCGTTTTGAACTCCCAAAACGAAATTCGTTTTGGCCAGATTTTGTTCGAAATGACGTCACATCAGTTCGTTCTTCGATTTCATTTGAAGTATATCGAGGCCTTTAAGGTTACTTGCTTGTAATTATGCATAATTTATTGTTATTATAACCTTAATCAGAAAATGATGTATATGTAAAAATGGTATTCGTAACACTGGTCAAAAACTCAAATTAACACAAACAGGATTTATCACTAGTCGCGTTGTGATTGGTTAGGACGTGGTGTGATACTCACTGTGAAAGGAGCCTTGCGTCTGGGAGTGTTTGGAGCTGTTGTAGCCGTTCTGGTTGGGTGGAGGCTGGGGTGGGACGGGGGTCTGTGGGGGTCCATGTGTGGGGGTGGAGGGGGGAGGTGTAGGGGTCATGACTTGACCCTGAGGAGACGCAATCTGAAGTAAGCCTTCACCGTGACCTCCCTGCATCGGCATCATAGAGCCAGAAGCTGAAACACATGAGAGTTTGGAAGATGAGATTGTGATTACGACAACTGTGAGTCCTGTGGCCAGCGGTCAGCTCTTACCGGTGGGGGAGAGGGGCATGTTGGAGTAAAGGGTGACCGGTGGGGGCGCACGGCTGGGTTCTGAAGGCAGCTGTAGAGGAGCCAGTGGCTGGCCATAGTGGTCCGGAGGAGGGAGTTTCATCGCCCCCTGGTGGTCCTGCTGAGGAGGCAGGCCTGGGGGAACGTCCATCTGAATGCAGTCGTGGCTGTACTCTTCCTTTATTAGTCTGCCAGTGGGACCTACATACCAGCCAGAGGACAAATTGAATTTATTTTACTGAGTCAGTTCATAAAAAAGGTTTTAAAAATCACAGATTCATTTGGGACTTAAGTGAATCTTTTTTGAACCTGTGTGGAATGGCAAGTCATTTTTTTAAAATGCAGCCTTGGTGAACATAAGAGACTTCTTTCAAAAACAAAAAAATCTTAATTATTCTAAACCTTTGAACCATAGTGTATATATACACTATGCACAGCCACCACAAAATCAGACTTTAGCACCTCTTTTTACTTTGAGCTCATTCTGAGGTTAAATACAGATTTAAAATCATAAAGTAATAGTGTAATAGCTACGATACTGTTTTTGAAATCAAATCTATGAATAGCTATGACAGGAAACACTGGCATCTAACAATGCCCTGGAAAAAAATAGTTAATCTTAAAAAATAAAGCATATACATAAAACAGTTCTCGAATCAGCATGTGTCCTATTCTGTGTCCTAAACTCCTGAAATATTGGTGTCTCATATTTTAGAGCAGTCTTGGGAAAGAAATCAATCAAATCTGTATGTGTGTGAAAAAAATTAAGATGCAACCCCCTTTGTAATCGTTAACATTTTATTTTGTAATTAAATTACATAATTCCGTTACATGTAACTAGTTACTTCCCAACACTGATTATTGCATAACTTACCCGTGTTTTGAAGACTGAGACCAACTTGAGATGAAAGGACAAAAAAGAGAAAAACGTATTACAATATGTTTTCCTGCACTGATAGAAAAGCATGAGACTGTATTTTTGCAGACTCAGGAAGTGCTGCACACAGCTCATGGTGATGAATGAAAGGACAGCAGACTCACCGATGCCTGGTGACACCACTCTCTCGTAATGGTAAGGGTTGACACAGACATTATCGTATTTGAGGTCAAATGCGTACTGGCAGAATTTCACATGCTTCAGCTCATTCTTGTGAAGGTCAGGCCAGCGCCACAACCGCGCGTAGATTACATGAGGAAAACCTTTACGACCGGCAACCTACAGAAAGAAAACATGAGGAAAAAAGAAAAGGAAGAGTTAATGAGGATTACAACATAGTACAATAATATTGAAGGGAAAATAATCTCTTAAAGGGATAGTTCACCCAAAAATGAAAATTCTGTCATCATTTACTCACCCTCAACTAGTTCCAAACCTGTATGAATGTCTTTGTTCTGCTGAACACAAAGGAAGATATTCTGAAGAATGTGGGAAACAGAGCAGTTCTGGGGCACCATTGACTTCCATAGTATTATTTTTTTTCCTTCTGTGGAAGTCAATGGTGCCCCAAAACAGCTGGTTACAAACTTTCTTCAAAATATCTTCCTTTGTGTTCAGCAGAACAAAGAAATTCATACAGGTTTGGAACTGCTTGAGGGTGAGTAAATGATAACAGTATTTTCATTTTTACGTGAACTATCCCTTTAAGTACTGCACAATAATAATGTAGATATTAACCAGTCATGGGAAATTTTTCAAATCAATTAAAAATTGAATGTTCCAAGCGTTAATATAAAACCTGTATTAGTGGTTTAAATATTTCACACAATTAAACACAATTCAATTCAAATAATTTTCTAAATTATTGTCGAAATGATGCAGCCATACACCATGATATCTGAAACATGATTTCAGGTCATGATTTGGTTTAATTTGATTATTTACATAATCATTAAAGCATACCTTATCAAACACTAGCAATTTTAATCGATTACTAAATTACGTGATCATCACTACAGTGTTTTTTTAATATTATTTACTAACTAATTATAGTTTAGTAAATTATAATAAACTACAATAAATTATAGCATTTATATTTTCAGTTTTCATTTTAAAGTTTTAATAATTTTGTGCTTTTGATGTGTTTTTTAAAAATAATTCTACCTAGCATATTTAATTTATTATTATTCAGTTTTTTATGTATTATACATTATATTAACAAATGTATATATTTATATTAAAGATATATTTCAGCCTTATTTCAATAACTTTCAAAGCTACATTTCAAAGCTAGTTTTATCTTTAGTTTGCATTTAATGTATTATAATGATGTACTTTTATTTTTTTATATACATAATAGCATATTTAAACTGTGTGAGATACAAATGATTTTAAAATCACAATTTGTAAAACATACATTTTTAAGTTTTATATAATGTAATTCATTTTAGTTGACTATTGATTCCTCACACTCTTCAGCAAAGGCATTGTTTTAAATTTTACTTTTGGCTTGCATGTCTATTACTGAAAGATGGGAACCGAGATCAGGAACTGAACAAACTCATGTTGCCCATACGAGTGATATGGCTCAGTGCATTGGATCACATGACCAAACGCAAAGCCACTCTGACAAACACAAGTCAAACTTCAGCTAAAGACACACCAAAATGACCAAAATGTTTGAACAAAGCACGTATGTGACAGGAACGCAGTAGTATGACAAAAGAGCGTCACATGATCCTGAAAGCACACCGCGCGTTGAGTTTTGAGAGTGTATCACAGCTGCTCGTGCGTGTTTAGAGTAGCGGGACAGCAGGAGGATGTGTGTGTGATATGATAATCCTCTGTAGATTAACACTAGAGACATGACGCTACAGTTGTGTGCTAGCAGCATGAAACGAGAGAGAGCTGAGCAGAGGGATAAATCCAGCTGTCAGTGCCATTTAGGCAGACGGACTGAAACAGACAGAAATGTGGTGGGGCTGCTAACCAAAAGGGCCAGGGTTCAAACCCCAGAGCGGACAATAGAGTCTCGCTGGTCACTAAAGCTTACTTACACCAGGTGGACATCTCCATTACATTATAGATTAAAATTATACATTGCATTATATACAAAAACGCTTATGTTATTCATTATTAAAAATTACCTTAAAACTTGAAAAGTCAACTTGTTTGTCTTCATAAAACCTACATATTGAAACACATCTGACAAACATTGGTGAACATGTTCTGATGAATAATACTGCCAAACATCTACTAACGCAATAACCATGTGCTAGCGATTTTACTGTGGTTTTGGGATGTTGTTGCTTTACAGAATGCTTAAAATTGCTATTGGGGGTAAAATCCACAATACTGAAGATCAACTTGTGAGATTTTTGATGTTTATTTCTAAATATAAAAAAAATTATGTTTACATTTATTCACTGTGGAACAAAACGTAGGAATATGTTCATTCCCATTTAACAGCATGAATTATCTTGATGGATATCAACATCCAAACCAGAAAGAACCAGAAAGAGATTTTTTATGACAGCCACTAGTGAAAAAGAAGCACACTGTAATGTAAAATAATATAGTAGGTCCCACTTTTTTTCAAAAAGGTGTCTTTAAATACAAGTATGTACTTAATAATAATAAAAAAAAATGAATTGTTAGGCACACTGTACTTATTGTGTTCATGTTGAATTGCACAACACTTTGGGATACGGTTAGGCACAGGTTTGGTGGTTTGGTTAGGTTTAAGGAGTAGAGGTAGGGTCAACATTCAAATGTAAAAACATGTCTGTACACAATAAGTGCATTGTATCAAATGATTAAATTAAATGTAAGTAGATAGTAGTTAAGGACACTTAATATAAAGCGGGGCCTAGTAGCATTACATAATAATATAGTATTATTTTTAAAAAGTATAATGTAATGTTTTCAGACAATTTTTGCATGTTAATTGCAATTAAAAGAAAGTTCAAATTTATATTAAATGCAGCCTTTAGCTGACCTTTAGAGTGCTTTTTGACACAATTAGGACTTAAGGACATCTTTGTATGTAATTTCATAATTACTTCTTGTCTTTGAAATATGGTTAAAATGTACTGCTGAATGCACTAACAAACATTTATAATAAACTAAAATATAATTTAATGTAATTTCTATTGAATCTTGTACGTCACGTATTTAAATATATTTGTAATTGCACATTTGTAATGATGAAGTTGCAATTTAGCACATTATATTAACATTAAATATTAAATATATTAATATTTGTTATATTAATATTTGTGCATTTAATGTTTATATATTAACAAATATATTAACATTAACTGAAATGTTGAATAACACACTACAGTTAAAACTAGTGCAGTCAAACGATTAATCGCGATTAATCGCATCCAAAATAAAAGTTTTTGTTTACATAATATGAGTGTGTACTGTGTATATTTATTATGTATTTATAAATACACACACATGCATGCATATATTTAAGAAAAACAGGTTATTAAATATATTTAAATATGATATAATTTATATAAATATGTACATGTAAATATTTTCAAAATATATACTGTATGTGTGTTTATTTATATATACATAATAAATATACACAGTACACACACATATATTATGTAAACAAAAACTTTTATTTTGGATGCGATTAATCGCGATTAATCATTTGACAGCACTAGTAAATTTATAATCAAGTACTTTACATGTGCTTTAGTAAGTTAGTCAATGCATTAAAATAAATGTATTTCTTTAAAGCACGATAAAAAATTATTAAAACATAAGGATTTCAAATGTACTTGAAAGTCAAAATTTTAATTTGCCATGGAAGTGAACTCTCTTTGAGTACACTTTTGTAACCTTTCATTAATTTTATATGATCTGCAAGTACATATTTTTAAACATACTTTTAAGATTTGAAGTACACTACAAGTGCACATTTAATGCAATTAAGTAAACACAAAAATATATAAACAAATAAATAAAAAAATATATATAAAACTTAAATTATAATACCAAGTAATATAGTTTATTACTATAGATTACATCATAAAGATACATACCTGGTGCAATAATAATGTTTGTGATAAGAATATTGGTGATAAACAGATAATATCTGTGCAGTCAGAGGTGTGTGTGTGTTTCATACAGCTGTTTTAGAACAGTAAATTAATGTCTCTTTTTCCCCATGCTCCCACTGTCTATGATAAGGTCAATAAAGGTGACACATTATGTCTTCACTCAGCAGTTCGGCTTTACTGCACCAGATTCTCTATTACTGCACATACACAGCTTTTTCCCCTTGTGTTGCCTGGATATCATCACATCTTGTGTGTAAAGAACAGCACGGACTATCTACCAGCAGCCCTTCTACACAGAGGAAAAAATAGACGGCCTTAAGTTAACCCGGCCCCTTTCCTGTGTTTTAGACAAAACAAGCTTCGCAGCCTCTCCTCCACCCCTCCCTCTAAATCTGCCCATACCGAAGGGTGGGGAAACTGCGCGGACGCCGTCCTTCTCCATATAAACCACCACTTTTACTTTGAGGTTGTTGAGGTTTACAGTCAAAGGCCTTGTGATGAACGTCTCTCTTTGTAGCTGCTGTCAATCATCTAGTATCCACGGAGACCGATGCTACAGGCAGGAAGCTATTAGCATTGGCTGAAGCTGCGACTGCATCCTTCTCCCATAAGAAAGCCGTACGTTCAGATGTGGGTGGTGTGGATGCGATTAGCCTCAAGCAACACCCAGTCACTACGTTTATTCAACGGACAATGTCTTGATTATTTACATTGTCTGGCTTTATTTATCGCAGGATTCACAAACAGATTAGGGGAAACACAATTGTGTGAACAATAGGAAAACACACTTTCCAAAGTTATTCTAGACTGGGGAAAGGGAGTTTATACAGTGGTTGACCGATATGAGTTATAAAACGGCCGATGCCAAAACCGATATCTACAGAGCGGGACAGACAATGAATCTTAGATAGAATCTACAAACCTTTTTGTATTTTCTGGGCTGTTTTTCAAGGAAAATCTGCGGTATGGATTTAAATATGGTAAAATATGTTTACTGCATGTGATTATTACACTTCCATTGCTTATGGACTTGTATTTGCCATCAGTATAAGTTCTATCTGTAGTTTTATTAAAAAATTTGGGGTCAGTAAGATTTTTTTTAATTAATAATACAGTGATGCATTAATTTAATCAAAAGCGACAGTAAAGACATTTATAATGTTACGTTCATAATCATGT
>JAFVLL020036164.1:5000-42474 GCA_021397915.2 Tor tambroides | reverse complement strand
TCACTTGGCCAATACGAACACCCCGGCGATACAGAGTCATATTGCGCCAAGGGGTCAGCGTATGCAAACAGTCGTGCGTCACTTTGATGCGCAAGGTGCCCAAGCGCCATGCGTTCTGTGGCACCCGGCTCTTTAGCCAGAGCTGAAGCGGTCGCATATGTAGGAGCCCTAGATTGCACACTGTCGAGGCAGCAGCCATCTGGCCGAGCGTCCTCTGAAAGCATTTTAGCGGGGAAGAACGCCCTAGCTTGAAGACTGCGAGAGAGCTGATCAGTTTTTGTGAGCGCTCCTCCGACAGACGCGCTCGCATATTGATTGAGTTCAGTTCCACTCCTAAAAAGGAGATGTTCTGGCTCGGTACCAGCATGCTCTTTTGCATATTTACAGTCAGCCCTAAGCTCTGAATATGAGCGAGGAGTCTGAGTTTGTCGCTGAGCAGCACGCTCTCTGATTGGGCTAAGATTAGCCAGTCGTCGAGATAGTTCAGGATGCGCATTCCGCTCTGCTTCAGAGGAGAGAGAGCAGCGTCCATGCATTTCGTAAACGTGCGAGGGGCCAGGGATAAGCCGAAGGGCAGGACCGTGAATTGGTACGCTATCCCCTCGAATGCAATTCCGCTCCCGTACAGTGGACATTAACACACCGTTGAAACGGGGCGGTCTGCGGAAGAACTGAAGCGTGTAGCCGTTCTTTATTGATTTCATAACCCACTCTGATACCCCTGGCAGTGCC
This sequence comes from Tor tambroides, assembly GCA_021397915.2. Taxonomy (NCBI): domain Eukaryota; kingdom Metazoa; phylum Chordata; class Actinopteri; order Cypriniformes; family Cyprinidae; genus Tor; species Tor tambroides. The sequence goes on along the minus strand of JAFVLL020036164.1, from coordinate 41,742 downwards.
TGCCACGCTTCTGTGAACTGTGACAGCGGGCGAGGCGGACTGCACACCGTGAGGGGTAACTCGCCGTTGGGAGGCGGGGAGTTTAATACCACACGAGTGTGAGAGTGAGTGATGGGGGAAAGGGGAGTGAGAGGAGGAAAATTGCCCTGATATTGAGGTGAGTTTTGTGTGTTTTTCAACTTTATTGCACTGCATAGTGGAACAGTCAAAACACAAACATGACAATTGCTCTCGCCCCCCGCAACAGGCAGGGGGGCGTGGTGAGCACACACAGCGGAGCGAGCAGACTTCTTCAGTGGCTCGTCTTCGGCGCTGGGTGCCGCTTTCCTCCTCCGAGAGACAGCATCAGGAACGCGGCTTCGATTCCGGTGCCGGTGGCCTGCCGTTTCTGTCAGGGCGGGGTCTCTGGCCCTTCGAGCCCTGACGGCACTTCGGCCACGGTTGTCTTGACCTCACCGCTGGTTCATGCTCGCCCCTAACAGCAGCAGAAGAGGCGTGCGGTCTTCCCGCGCGCTGTGCTGAGGAGGAGCGGGAACGCGCAGGAGGTTTCGCGCCGGCGCGCTTTGGCAGGAAGTGGCTAATGGCCTTCGACTGCTTCTGCGCTTCAACGAAGCGCTCCGTGAACGTCTCCACCGCCGCACCGAAGAGGCCTGAGGGATTCACGGGAGCGTCCAGAAGGGCCGTTTTCTCTGAGTCCTTCAACTCGGTCAGAGTAAGCCACAGGTGACGATCCAGCACCACAAGATTCCCCATATTGCGGCCGATCGCTCACGCTGTCACCTTCGTCGCTCTGAGGGCCAGATCCGTGGCGCGTCGGAGCTCTTTAAACACTTCAGGGTCCGGCCCGTCCTCATCCAGAGACTTGAGCAACTTGGCCTGATATACCTGGAGTATCGCCATCACGTGCAGTGCTGAAGCTGCTTGGCCCGCCGCGGAGAAAGCCTTGCCGGCGAGGTTTGCAGTGGCGCGGCAAGGTTTAGAGGGGAGAGACGCGTTGTTTCTCACTCTCCAGTTCGCCGCGGCTGAAGGACAGAGATGGGCAGCGACGGCTTCTTCCACGGGGGGGAGTTTGACATACCCCACTTGGTCAGCTCCGTCCACAGAAGACAGGAGGGAGGATCCCGGATTATGCACCCGACTGGTGAGCGGCGCGTTCCACGACTTTTTTATCTCGTCGTGCACCTCGGGGAAAAAGGGGCCGGGTCTCCGCGGGGTGTCTTTTCGGCCGCGATCCGACTGGAGGTACCAGTCATCCAGACGGCTTCTGGCCGGCTCGGCAGGAGGCGCCCACTCCAAACCGAGCTCATCCACTGCCTTGGACAGGACGCTTAGGAGCTCGACATCACTGTGATGGAGGTCCCCCGCGTCGCAGGGGGGTGAGGAGCGCGTAGGCACTGAGCCGGCGCGGGCTCATCACCTGATCCTGACAGATCCGCATCAGAAACTCGCAGCACTTTCCTCCTTGGCTCGAGAGAGGCTGCAGAGGAAGAGCGTGGCAGAGTTAGTTGGGTTCATCGCCTTGGCCGATGGCCACACGGAGCCTGAGAGTCCGGAGACTCATATCCCCGCAGTGGGGGCAGTCCGATCCTCCAAGCGCTGCCTCTGCGTGGGCGCGACCCAGGCAGAAGATGCACAATTCGTGGCCATCAGAAGATTCGATTGGCTCCGCACAGGAGAGGCAATCGCGAGTCATCTTGCTTCCGAAGCTCACCGGAACACAGCAGGGGAAGAGAAGGCGTGTCCGCTGCAGCGTGTAGATCACGGTGAGTAGTTTTTTCTTGTTGATCTTGCTTCTAGTAGAAGGTTGGCTGAAGGAAAAGATTCTGAATGAATGACGTACAAGCACTGCCTTATATAGAGTGGGATTCCCGCTCATATTTCGCGCGCTTGAACGCCATTGGCCAGTTTCACTGGCGTGATTCAACAAGGCTTCAGTAGTATTCCAGGAAAAGGTATTTCCCAAAGCAATGTAGAGTGACTGAATTGAAGGGGAACAGGACCTAAGTATACTACTGACCCTCTTGGCATTGATTGTACAAGTTCATGACAAATCATCACATCTATTCTGTTTAACTCCTGGAGGATGATCTCTTTAACCCTGATCTTTAATGGGGAGTATTGTTCAACTTGTCTCTACAAAACCCCCCACAGGGGCTAAAGAGTTTTATGTCTGGGTGGAATACTTGTCAACAGGTTTTTTTTTTTTTTTACTGTGGGAGATTGGATATTGTAAGTGTTGAAAAAGTGCCCAGCAATGCAGGGAATTATAAGTTAGAATTATATATTAAATTATAATTATATATTATCTTCAACTTTTCAGATTACATCACACAGTGGTGTGTGAATTCATGACAGCATTGATAAAGCACAACACCCTCATGTGTTCAGCACTCATAAATCCTTACAGAAGAACTACCACCGAAATGCTGTTAGGTCCAAAATGATTGAATTATTAGTCATGAAACCAGAGTATGGATTCTCAGAGGTCCACATTCTGTAAATGTTAAACTTGGAAAATGGTTAAAATAAATGAGTTTATTGTGCATTGGCTACAGTGTGGCTACAGTCCAGTGTGGACAACAGTCATGCATTTCACTTCTTACGGTGTGAGACAAAACAATAGTTTCATAGCATTTGCCAGCTCAGAGACACTTGCTTCTGCTCTTTTTCTAGCAAAAAAAAGAAAAAAAAAAGACACTAGTGGCAGTCATGGCCTAATGGTTAGAGAGTTGGGCTTGTAACCTGAAAGTTGCCGGTTCGATTCTCGCACTGGCAGGAATTGAAGGTGGGGATTGTGAATGAACAGCACTCTCACCACCTTTGATACCATGACTGCAGTGCCCTTGAGCAAGAGCAACCGAACCCCTAATTGCTCCCTGGGTGGTGGAGCAATGCCTGCCCACTGCTCTGTGTGTGTGTGTGAGAGAGAGAATTTCGAGTATGGGTCACCATACTTGACAATATGTCACGACATTTTTTCTTAAAACCTCTTGTACTACTGTCATCTTTTGTGCAAAGAAATAAATCTTCTGCTGATTCTCTCCCAAGTGCTTCCATTGTTGTCAGTCTGATTGAATGACTGAAGAATGATTCAGTGGGCTATGTAACACATTTAGTTTTAAAGAAATTACTCCTCTTGAAATGTTTTGGTTCAATATACCTGTTGATTAAAAAAAAAGCCTTTAACTAGAAAAAATAATCAAGCTCACATCAGCTGACTCTCAGCTGATCACATCTACCTACAGTATAGGGATACGACACCTATCACAGCATTCCTATGTAAGGTCTATTCAATATTATTACTGCAAATTACCCTCCTCTATCCCCAACGACTCCTTTCACCACAGTCAGGACTTGACTTTCCTCCCTGAATCAGACTCCTTTCATCTTGAATAATGTTGTTACACTTAAATATCATTAAGTACATTAATCATATCGAGGGGTGAGAACCAGAAGGGCGTAAGTGACATTTTTGGTGAAATGGAGATATATTTATCAAATGAAAGCTCTTAATGAGCTCTTTCTACTGGGAAAAGTACTGTCATCCGTGAGTGTACAAATTTTTATTAGAAACAATTGAAATCAGTACACAAAGTCAGATCAAAGTATGGTAAAAATTTTTTTTTGGCTGTCCTGTAAAGTTGGTGAAATGTCACTTGCGCCTTTCTCACCCCTTGATATATGCTTTGTCCTGTTCTGTTTACCCTAGGGGGTTATTATTGCTGCTCTCCCTACTCATTCATGACAGGCTGCATGTATGGGCAGGGAGTTTTTGCCCAAAACAGAGCCATACCGCCAAACCAAACTGTATGCTAAGTGTCTATCATTTTGATGACAGTGGTCCTGACAGAACTTAATTTTGTAACTTTTAGGAGGGTGTGCACTGTAAAAAAAAAAAGAAAAAAAAAAAGGCAACCAGCTTCAGCAGATTTTTGAGATGTCTCAACTTTCTGTTGTATAAACTGAATACAAGAAGTTGAGAAAACTCAAAAAATCTGCTGAAGTTGGTTGCTTTAAGCTTTTTAAGTTGTCTCAACTTTTTATTTTTTACAGTAAGTTGTCTCAACTTTTGATTTTTTTACAGCACTGTAAAAAATTAAAATTGAGACAACTTAAAAAGTTTCAGTTTTCAGTTTATACAACAAAAAGTTGAGAAAACTAAAAAATCTCCTACAAAAATAAGTTGAGAAACTCAAAAATCTGCTGAAGCTGGTTGTCTTAAACTTTTATGTTTTCTCAACTTTTTTAAAAAAAATTTTTTATACAGTGTACTCATTTTCGCATCACAACATTTTATCAATAAAATAAGAAAATCTTATCTTTCTGAATCCATTATCCTTAATGGAAGAAGTTTGGAACAACCAGGAGCCTCCTGGCCACATTGAGCATTCGATGGAGAAGGGCCTTGAGTAGTGACCAAGAAGCTGATGGTCACTCTGGTTGAGCTCCATGATCATATATGAAACTTACATAAGGACAAACATCACTGCAACACTCCACAGATTTGGACTTTGGCAGTGTGGCCAGACTAAATCCTCTCCTCAGTGAAGGCACATAAAAACACATTTGGAATTTGCAAAAAAGCACATAAAAGACTGTCAAGACTGTGAGAAACAAGATTCTCTGATGAACCTCAGTTTCAAGCATCATGTATGAAAGTAAGCAGGCCCTGCTCATCAACTGCACAGTACCATCCTAGCAGTGAAGTGTGGTGGTAGCAGCCTCACGCTGTGGGGCTATTTTTCATCAGCAGGAACTGAGGAACTCATCCCTTCCGTATACTTGAGTATATGAAAAACTCTACACGACAAGATAGCCTTAATGAAAACTTAGTCCTGAGCATTCAGAACCTCGGACTGGGCAGATGGTTCACCTTCCAACAGAACAATAACACTAAGCACACAGCTAAGACAAAGCAAGAGTGACCTATGGACAACTCTGTGAATGCCCTTGAGTGAGCCATTCAGAACCTGGGCTTGAACCCAATCGAACATTTCTGGAGAAACCTGAAAATACCTGCAATAATGTTAGTCACGTCACGGTAATGAAAAGGTGCAGATTTCTGCCTAAACTGTATGATGGACTGGTGTTTTACAAAACTTTGAAGGGAACCCGTGGTTAAATTATCTTGCGTTTCTCAACAAATTTCTTCCTGAATTTCTAAAATTAGCCATAATTTTAAAGCATCACAATTTTCACATCCTCCTCAACAGACCCCTCACCACTGCAAATCTGAATATCTAAAAAATACTTTTAGTCACTGTAATGAAAGTACAAATGTCTGCATAAAATTTATGATGAAATGGAGATGTGTACATTTTTGGGGGAACTTGTGGTTGAATTTCTTCCTGAATCTCTGAAATTAGCCATATGTGCAATTTTCACAACCTCTTCAACAGATACCAAAACTACAAATTTGAATATCTAAAAAAAAAAAAATGCTGTTAATCACTATAATGAAAGTGCTGATGTCTGCATAAAATGTATGATGGACAGGGGATGTATTTCTTTTTGGGGAGAACTTGCAAATGAATTTTCCAACGTTTGTCAGCTAGATTTCTTCCTGAATTTCTGAAATTAACCATATGTTCCTTTTTTCACATCCTCTTCAACAGACATCAAAACTGCAAATTTGAATATCTAAAACTGCAACATCATAGTGCTTGTGTGGTGATTTAAAGCAGATCTGTAATCTTTCTGCCCATTTGGTCATCATGTTTGTCTACCTGCTACTCCTCACAGTCATCGTAAGTTTTCTCTTTGTGTCTTCAACTGGCCACTCCATTCTGACTTAATGTCTGAAAACGTATGTATGTATGTGTGATGCAATATTCTTATTTTGTTTGTGCATAAGGCGACTGTCGAGGCTCAGAGAGTTCCAGGTCAACAGACGTCTGATTCATGTTTGTGTAAAATAAACAGCTCTATTTGGACTTTTCCTGCTTTTCATTTTGAGAAAGTCACAAGACAGGTCCAAATTTGTGAGGACAACCTGAATGAGTTTGAGGAAAAGGTAAAGTATCACTTATTAAGCTTCTTATGACAACTGCTACTTAATTACATTACAATTGAAAAGAATCTTGAATTAAGGCAATATCAATTAACTTTCTGAGGTGATTTCCAGATGAGGAACACAAAGGCAGAAATGCCAATGATGGAAGCCACTCTTCAGAACATCTCAGCCCGTCTGAAAGCATTTGATTACCTTTACAGAAGTGGACAGTACAGCGCACTTCATCTGCGACAGCTGAACCAGGAACTCGAGGAAATATATCAATCTGTCAATGAAACACACATGCAGAACCCCAGCAAAGAGACGCATTACCTGCTCAGTGAGGTAGATATTGCAACACATAATCACAAACAAATATTTCTGTAGACTCTCGAACGATCTCAACAATATAAAAGTAAAGGCAACCATAGTTTAATGAAAACATCTGTTTTTCTCAGTTAAATAAGGCGACACATGATGTCCAGAGGATGTACAGAGATGATTTCTTCAACCTAGAGACTATGAAGAAGAGGTTACGTGACCTCAACAACCTTGCACAGAGTTGCAAGACCATGCCAAATGATTTCAGAAGTAAGTACTTTACTGACTATCTGTAAGAGATTTTTATATAGAAATATAGAAACTTTTAAGGAACGGAATTCCTTTTAATTGCCATTTTCTGAATTCTGAAGATCCAAAATGTTTCTAACAAACAAAGAAACTTACTTAATTGCTTGCAGGTACTTGTCATCAGCGCACTATGACCAGAATAAGTTCTCCAGTTATTACCAAGCTTAATTCCATCAGCAAGTCCTATATTTCTGGTGCTTGGGGCCGTGATGCCCTGCTAAGCAGTAAGGAACGCTATTGGGAACACTGTCTGGTGAGCGGACACAAGCATGGCAACGCAATCAGGATGTATAACTCACTTGAAGACTTCATGGCCAACAATTACTACAAAGATGAAGAGATAGCACCATCATACAGCCATGACAATGCCGTTCAGGGCTCTGGCACTATTCTGTACGACAATACTGTGTTTTACCAATGCTACAGCACCGCTGAGATCTGCAGCTTCAACATTACAACAAAAGTAACCAATCGTATGAACCTGGATGGTGCCGGAATCGACAACAAGTTCCCCTTCTGCTACTACAGCTGTCATGATTGGACCGATATCGATCTGGAGGCTGATCAGGATGCCGTGTGGGTGATATACGCCACTGAGGAGAACCACGGCAACATTGTTGTGAGCCGTTTAGACCCACTGTCTCTCAATATCACTCATACCTGGAAGACGCAACTCTTTAAGAGGTCCGTCACCAGCACGTTTATGGTGTGCGGGGTCTTGTATGCTACACGCTTTGTTAATACTTACCAAGAAGAGGTGTTTTATGCTTTCGATACAACCACTGGTCACGAGATAAACACTCTTTCTTTGCCTTTTGAGAAGGTTTCTCCTGGAATAGCCAATCTGAACTACAATCCTGTTGATGGAAAACTCTACTTGTATAATGATGCCTATCTTTTAGCATATGATACCTTCTTCTAAGTGCATTTAAAAAGCAGTTACCCAATAAAAAGTGTATTGTTTCAAATTCAAAACTGGTCTGTTTTATTTCCCAAAGCTTAGATGGTCCAGAGACTTTTTACTACTCGCAACCAAGAGAGTGCCTCTTAAAAACATGACATTCAAAAACTACAAAACAGACAAATAAACACACACACAAATGCAAACGTGAGAATGGACATCAAACAATTAAGATTCGACTTCAAGTCTGCAGTAAAAGGTACAAAACTTTAAACTCCAGCTCCCTCTGGTGTTTGGATGGGAGGTTCTTCAGACTGTGCTGTTTCTTGCTCTTGTGTTCCTGGTTTTGCATGCTCCTGTTCAGTTAGTCCCTGATCATCTGGAAAGTACAAAGACAATCCAACATATCCTACATACTTATGCTTAATGTCAGTTCTTAGAACTCAGCATTAGCTTTACTGAGATGAAAGCAATTACAAAGCACTTTATTGGATGAGCCATTTTTGAATTTGTAGTACAATAGCCAATGTTCACACACCTGTGACCACACTCATTTTTTGCTTTGTTTACCTTGTGTTAGAATTTTTTATTAAAGTCTAAAGTGGCTTATTACTTCAATAAATGTCTTTTTAGTTTGACTGGAGAAGACTGGCCATGTGGACCTCTTCGTTGAATTTATTGCACTCATTATTGTGCCTCTCTTCGCTTTTGATTTTATAGACAGGATCGAACTTATTGGTTTTTCTTCGTTCCTCACTGTGGAGCCAGTAGTGCTTTATGAGTCATTATAACTCGGCACACAGCTCTGTGAGTCACAGGCTAGAAGACAAGTGGCTCTTATAATTGGAGGTGCGAGCAAAGGTCAGTCTGAGGTTGTTATTGTTCAGGTGCTTCAAAAGAATATCATGGTTGCTGAGTCAATATGACAGGCAGGGATTTTGTGAGTAACCATTATATGAGCACATGAGCATTTCAGAGCAACTGTTAAATAAATAAAAGATTGGAGGGTATCACAGTTCATATGTGTTGCTTGCAGCTGCTAGATGAAAAAAAAATACTCACCTGAGTCTGAGGCAATATTGTCTAGCAGTTCTTTAGTGTTCTTCAGCCTGTACATCAAGAACTTGTTTTCTACAGAGTATGTAAATATGAATAAAATCAATTGTAAATTCATTAAAAATATTTTTCAATCTTTTTAATGTTCTTTTTTATCATTTTAATCTGTAACTTTTTTAGCTTGTACTTACAATTAAAAAAAGGGAATAGGGAAGTAGAAAAGATAAAATTAGAAAAAAAAATGGTTAAAAAGATCAAGAAAAAGTAAAAAAGAAATAGGGTTAGAAAGGTAAGGGTTAAGGGCCCTACCTATTTAATGATTAAACAAGCCCACTATATAACATTAAATGACCAAAATGCTTTTTAGACTTGACTGGCAGGTGCTGCTTTAACCCTCACAATTGTGTTCTGTGTCAAACGGTCAGGCAAATATTGAGGTGTAACAAATTTGCACCCGTACAAACATACCTATATCATGGCGCTTTCGTTTTTCTTGTTCCAGCTTGGAGTTCAGGCGGTCCACTTCCTCACGTTGTAGATCTAGCTGAAAAGCCAGTCACCATGGAAGCATGTGAATATGTACACACACACACACACACACACACACACACACACACAGATACATGAGCAACATGACAGAAACACAGAGTCTATATGAATATAATGCACTCAATTGCACCTGTCGATTAGAAAGGGCACGATCAAATATCATGCGAAATGTAATATCACCTGTTTGCGTAAGATCTTGACCTCTTCGAGTAATCTCGTCACACACATTACCTGTTGCTGATATGCAAAGAGAGCCTGCGACCTTCTAAGAAACAGAGATACCATTAACCTGGTTATCAGATGTTGTTCAATATGCTTTAGATTATTTTTAGTGGTGCTTGCAAAGATAATTGCTCATATTTAGGGTTAGGATAAATTTAGTAACTACCCAGCAACACCCTAGCAAATGTATAATACAATGAATATTAACTCACGCCACATCCATGTCCATCTCCACCTCTCGTAAACTCAGGGAGAAAACGGGATTTCTCATTTCTAGATCTAAAGGAAAATGTGTAGAATGAAAACAAAGTTGTAAGTGTGTGTTCATGAGTGTGTATGTGTGTGTGTGTGTGTGTGTGTGTGTGTATGCCTCACCTGTAGTAAAGGGTGGCAGGTAGCTCATGAGAATACTGTTAGTCCAATCATCTTTCAGCTCTCTGTATAATATACCAAAACAAAAATTAGAGTTAAGGTTATAGAGTACCATTAAAACAATTTTATTTTTAAGAGCCTATTAACTATTTATGAATATTTAAATATTTTAAAAAATATATTTTTGAAATGAAATAAATGCATTAACTACAGAAACATTTTAGGTTAATTGCAATTAAATATTTTAATATGTTAATAAAAAGCAATTTATTGTATTTCTAAATCTCAAGCTACCACAGTCATATACCACCTAGCCTATAGATGGCAATGTTTGTTTAAACAATTAAAAAAAGTCAGAAACTCCTGCCTCATAACTGCTGTCAATAGAGGCACATTGGTCTCACAGAAAGAGCCAGATGTTTAATGATCAGTATAAAGTCTTGTTTAAAGTCAGTTTTCAGCTAATTCTGGCCAAGAAAGAGTCACTTGTTCCATCTGTTCAGTATGTTCAGCTGTCTTATTTTACATAACATTTTATATGATATATGGGCCAAAAGTTAAATGTAGTCAGCAATTTGGCTTTTTTATGTACTTTTTTGTGCAATATGCATTCGATAGTTGTATAAAGACAATTATTGTTATACATTTAGATTTAGCAAAACATGCATTGTGGGATGCATTATCTGTACTTGAACTGGTCATTGAGCAGGGGGTCATCGGTGAGCCCGTGGAATTTGAAGAAACCTATTGCATCAGTGTCAGCGTGGGCAACAAGTGTGTCATATTTCCCTACAATAGACTGAGTCTTCAAAAGCTGAAACAAAAAAATATAGAAAAAAACAAGTACTTACAAAAAAAAATAATAAATGCAAACGACAGAGGGCAGTGTCTATGCAAAATACAAGCTTATAGGCTGTGTTCATTAAATAATTTGTAAAGACACAGCAGCACTGATATACAATGTCATTTGCACAGTAGAACAAGTACAAGAGGATTGAGAAGGTCCAAACAGAAACAATTTGTGTATGTGTTTACCTCCATGATGTAGCTACCAATCCCAAGGTGCCGGTAGCGTTTCCTAACAGCCAAAAGAGACAGCTGAAGCACCATGTCTCCTGTAGACCTACAATTCACAGACAGAAGCAGAAGACTCCATATCATTGTTCTTATTAAATCAGCTTATGTCTTAATTTAATTCACATTATGTTTCTGAGAAACATCCATTTTAACTGTCACAATGAGACGTTCTAGTGAGGATGTGTGTGTGTGTGGCAGACAAAACCACAGGCCATGTGGAAGCGATTGGCTCAAATACAGAGTGCAGAAGAGGGAAAGGAGAGAGAGAGGAAGCCATAGTCTCTCATTGACTGGTAATAACACCCCACAGCCAGCAGGGCAGGGCAGGTTTCTCCACTCTTCAGCCCCTCTGGACTGGAAATAGACTCAGGGTGGAGCACCACCATTCAGTGGGATCTCATAATGACAAGGCTTGTTTCAGTTTGATGATATAAATAAAGTCTTTTTGAGGAATCCTGGATGGAATCCACTCATAAAGAGCTGAAATGCTGACTGAGGCTATGGGAGGGACAGTCAGGCGCTTGTTCTTACAGCTGGACAGAGTTTGATTTGGATGTGTGGGTTGTAGGTACAGTAGAAGATGATTCTGCACAGAAAGTATTCTGTGAGTTAGACGTGTGTGTGTGTGTGTGAGTGTGTATGAAAATCCCTTGTAGTCAAAAAGTGTGAAAATGCTTTGTAGAATGCAACAAACAAGAAGTTTATCTCATACTTTACATTTTGTGTAATAGCCATAGTTTGTCTGTGTAACTTCCTCTTTATTGCAAAAATGACTATAAAATGCAATTGACAAAGACTTACTGCATTGCCAGATGATGTTATGAGATGCTAACAGAAGAAAAGTATCTTGCTTTAAAGCATTAGTGTTTTATTTCACAAAATAGTATTATATGGCTCTTTCGCAGCTGTTTGATTGAATCAGTGCATGTGCTTTGCTTACAGTATCTTGAGTTCATAGCAAGCGGCAGCCACGATCAGAGATTCAACTCCTACGGCGGATGGCGGAATCTTTCCTTCTTCTCGTTGTACTGCTCTTTTTTCTTTCCTACCCCTCGCTCCGTCTACAAATTCCTGCAGGCCTTCACAGAATCGCTCCCAAGACCAACTATGGAGAACAGAAAACAAACTTTATTTTAAAAAATGTTTTTTTTATTAACAGAACAGTAACTAGAACACTTGAATTGAATCTATAAGAAGAGACAGAGGAAATGGGATTAGGATAGGTTTGAACCTCCATCTCCCACATAAGCACCAAAGCACAATGTATGGTAAGGCTCTGACAACATTGTGAAATTATGACTGCATTCAAAAGTTAAAATACTTATTTGAACATTCACATCTACACATTTAGTATAATCCAAATCCAAATTATATTCCTTTTGTGAATCTGGGTAGAAATTCTGTACAAAATCAAATTTGCAACAATATTCTGTCACACCATGCACTAACATCATCCCAGTAAGTGACCATAATAGGATACAATTGTCCATAAAATGGTATAACACAGTTGTGTTGGCATAGAAACATACATGCATGGTGACATTTGTCATTGTAATTGACTATAATAAGGTCATGATGATCTCTGTTAAAGGTCCTTCCAAAATGTAGTAAATATATAAAAATTCACTTCTTTCCAGATCTATGCCTATAGGAGTAGAGATAGAGCTGATAAGGAACGCTTGGCAAACTGTTTGCCAGAGAGGATCTGGGAAAAAGCTCTTGTAATCCCATTATCTTTAACAGAATCAACAAACGATTTGTGCCGAGTCATGTCATATTCACTCTCATTAATTCTCAATCATGACTTAATGAATGAGTTTGTTTTTAGTCAGTTTCTCACACAAAGGTATCATATGACTTCGGAAGACTTTGAGCATAGTAATTTTTATGACTCTTACGGTATATATCTGTTTTGGAGCTTGACAGTATAAATCAGCATCCACTTTTGTTGTACACTCTTAAAAATAATGATTCTTTTCTAGCTTTTTGGGTTCCATGAAGAACCTTTAACATCCATATAGAAGCTTTCCATTTCATAAACAATTCTTTATTGGGAAAAAGGTTCTTCAGATTATTCAGATGTTCTTCACACTAAGAAGAAAATAATGGTTCTTTTAAAAACTGTTTACTGGAAGGTTCTTTGGGGAATCCAAAATGGTTCTTCTATGGCTTCGTGGATAAAATCCATTTTTGGAACCTTTATTTTTAAGAATGCATTGGAAAGAGCAGCTCAGTCATCCTGCCTTGAGTGTTTCACAGAAGGATGAAAAGGGTTAGGAGTGATGTGATGTTGAGTAAATGCTGACAAAGTTTTAGTTTTTGATTAACTGTTTGTTTGAAGCTGATGTTAAGGTGCAGTCACGTTAGCCAAATGTTGTGGTTAATTGTCTACTGTCAACAGTGTAGTGAAGTATGAAGCACGTCTCACAAAAACTTAACTTACAAACTAAGCAATTTTCCATGTGACCAATTTGAACCTGTTGTGAAATCTGCGTGGGGAAATCTTTCGCCCTCATGTGAAATTTCTCAATTACGTGGATTCCAAATGACTGGATTTTGCCCACGAAAATTTGCAGAACAATGGCAAATGTGATTACACTATTAGAATTACTTAAAACATTTTTTTTTTAACCTGATACTTGTCTCCGTTGCTATTATCTCCTCTGAGGTTTCCTCTGTACTCTCTTCAGAGTCGCTGTATAGCTCAGCCAGCAGCTTGTGTGTGGAATCAGCTTCCACTCTTGTTTTACAGGGTACTGGGCTCAAATTTGTCCCCTTTTGGGAAGCTCTCCTTCTATAGTCCTCTAAAACATCTGCAAAGAGAAATCAGCATAAAATAGCCTTAGGCCAACACTCATTCTATATATGGAATCATGTAGGATATTTTTATCACTAGCATAATTTATGCTCTACTGCCCAACCAAGGTGAATTACATACCTGCATGGTCTTGTGACAAAATAATAGTATGTATCCCAGGGTAGTGTACTGTTTCATGCACATCTCTGGGGCCGATTTCAGGCAAGGATGTGTCCAATAGAGCCACCACAGCCCGCAGAACATCCTCATTTTTTATCTGCAAGACCAAGACAATCTACATATGTCATCAAAGCACAAGAAATCAGAACATCTGCCTCAGGTAATGTAGAAAAGAGCAGCAGACTCAAGAACACTCATAGATCTGGTTCAAACCAGTGCAGGAGGACGACTGTCTGCATCGTGGCGCCCACCCCCCACACCAATGTTTGCAAAGCTCTGGCTGGGAAAAAATCCATTCAATTAAGACTGGGAGTTCCTGGACAACACGAGGGGAGGCTGAAACGTGACCTATATTCCCGATCGCGCTGACTCTATAATTTCATATTTTGTGGAGTAAGCGCAATAAAAGCTCAGATAATATTTCAAAAACAAGGAGGAGTTAATATGCGGAAAGGAAGTGGAATACAGCACTCAATAATCAATAAACATCAATGAAGGGAAAGCAAGCAAGATAATAAAAGATGCTAAGTAGGATTGAAATGAATTAGCGTGTGGGTGGGTGTAAGTGTATAGGCGTGTATGAGGCAATTTGACATATTTATGCTGTTCCAAAACCAAGTCAGCTGCCTACGGAGGAAGCATTTTAAGGCACATTTCTGACGCAAAGGCTTTTCCATAAGGTACGCAACTTAATTATATTGCCTACTAAGATATCTTTTTGAGCTTAATTCTATTGTATATATCCTTGGCGGAGATGGCAATCCCAGAATGTATTGCAACAATCTCAGTGAAAAATAAATCCAATGGCAGATTAGGTGAGTGATGAAAATACATATGAATAAAATTACATTTCAGTAAATATTTAAAATATTATATTTTAAAATGATATCTCATTAACTGAAATATCGGAAAAGTTTTATTAAATAAAAAAATAAAATATTTTTTTTCAAAGTTAGAGTAGAAAATACAATTTCAGTCTTTTTACTTCAAAATTTCATGTTTAATTCAATGTGTTACTTGCTGTTTCTTTGCAATTATTACTAGCAATTTCTGAGTGAAAACTTTTCAGCATATTTTTTTCAGTGTAATAAATGTTTAGATTTTTGGATTTTAGTTAACTATACGTAATTTGTGTTTATCCATTTGATTTTTCCGATGTATTTGAATTGACAAAATACAAAAAATTATCTCAAAACTCAAATTATCTCAAAATTCAAAAATGCAAAAAAGAAACAAAATATAATTAGTTAAGTTTTTTTTTTTTCATTTATTTAACTTTGTTTTTTTATTTTATTTGTATTAGAGGGCTTATCAGGTATCAGGCTATGACCATTAAGACGATCACTGCCTATATAGGCAGTAAGCAGCAAGGCCACTTAAAAAAGCTTTAGGGTTCATAATGAAAGTATGTTTGTTGTAATATGCTAGTGTATATTTTGTAAAGCTCTTATGTTTTCTGGATATGAACCGAACATGCACAGAGATATATTTGGCCTTTCCAAATCCAAAATAGCACTGAAGAGCCCACCAACATAAAGATATGAGAGCAAGAGAAAACACATCAAGTGCTTTGTGATATTTGCATTGTCTGGTGGGATGCTTGTAATCCTTGGAACAATATTTCCAATCTCAGCCCACATTGTGTTTGCAGGCCCCAGAAGATTAATCAACAACATTTGGGTATTTAACAACCCACTCAGTTATAAATGACTACCTGTATAGAAAATAAAGTTTATTTTGGACATCTAGTGTGATATTAATCTAGTTATTTAGTAAGAATCTGAATCTAAAATAAGAAAGAAATGCATGTTAACCATAGGCAGAATTGTAGGAGCATCTCTGGTTTGGAAGAGTTCGTGGAAGTTGACTATGATGGGCTGAGCACTCAAAGCACCCCTGAAGTGGACACTGTGGAGACGGACCATGCATCCCTCCATCACTCACAACAGACCAGCTAAAAAGAGAGACACACCTTTATGAGCATTCATTAAATGAAACATGACACTGGCCCCTGCTGTAAAAGATTTTTGCAGAGGGCACTGGGGCTATTTGTCACAACTATATTCTAAGGGCAGTAATGCAAGTCTGGCAATTTTGTAGATTTAAAAAAATAGTCACTTTTGGCCAAAACAACGGTTTAAAATATTAATATGTTCCCTTTTCCGTTTGTGCTTTTTCTATATGTAAACATCTTTTATGTAAAATATCTTAGTCAGTACAGTACTAAATAAAAAATAACATGCATTTTGTATGATCTTATTTTGTTAAAATTATTCACATTTTCACAGATTCTGCAAGGGGTTCCCAAACTTTCGCATGCTACTTTATACTGTTTGCTATTTAACGGTGTTAAATTGACTATAAAACATTTAAATGCTGCTATTTTGTGGAAGATTGGGGCTTTTTTACTGTAAGTTAGCGTTTTACTCTATTGCTTATTGTGACTTAGCCTACCCATGGTGGCCAGCTATTGTCACAAACGTAAACTGTATATTTCTCCTAGCTAATAACGGAGGAAATGTTCGCTAACTTTTTGTTGATAGTATGCCGAGTTTTGCGCTGAAGTTGATGTTCAAAAATAAAAGAACCGTTGTGAATAATAATGGGAGTGTAACAATTAATACGGTCTCCTGTGCATTTGTTTTATTTTTCAGGTTAAAACAAAACTGTGTGCAATATCTATTAATATATAAATCTGTAAACATATTAATAAACTAAATACCTCCAATGCCTGCTTCAGAAGTGTTGACAATTCGGCCACCTTCGCAAACTTGGCTGCGTTGTGCTGCTAGGATAGCGAGCGAGTGTATCCATGGCAACGGTGGAGCTGGAAATCAATCGCAGTGTCTTCTGGGATTTGGAGTCCCCAATAATGAACATGCGATGACCACGTAGGATGGTGTGGTTTATTTCCCACTTGAATGTTCTTAAAGTGATAGTTCAACCAAAATTTAGGTTCTGCCATAATTTCCACACCATAGAACATCGTATGGCTTAACACACAAGGTGAAATATTGTTGTCACTTTCAGAACATTTTCAGATGATGAATGATAAACAGATAAGCCTCCAATCAAAATCCACTCATAACTGCTGCAAATTCTTATGTGGACTGCTATTCACCTTATTTTTTTCCCGTTACAGTGGGCGCAGCCATTTGAAAATTTTATGTGTGAGGCTTCCTGTCATTAGCTTCCAGGTATTTTTAGCTGTACATATTTTGCTGCTTGATATTAAAAAGTGGTGTGTCTTAACATATTATTTTAATGTATTATCTTAATTATGAACAAACTAGTTTGTAGTGGAAACAGTTTTCACGTTTACTGAACTTTGTTATTCTCTATTTCCTCACAGCGGATAATGAACCGGAAGTCTTGCACATTCACAAAAAACGGCTTATTTTGTTATGGTATGTGGAGGGATGAACCCAGTCGCAGACAGTATGCAATTAACACGGATTTATTCAGACAAGACAGGGAAAACAAAACCCACGATGGGGCAAAACAAGACTGGAGGGCAAAAACATAGACTAACTACACTAGACTAAGACTTGACAGCTAATTAAACAACTAACTAACAACAGCAACAAGATCAAGGCTTCACAAGACAGAGTTCTTCACAAGGTACTCACGGGATACACACACACTGAGAATCACAATGAACCGGCCCAAGACAGCAAACACAAGGGGATTAAAAAGAGAGACTAATGATAAAACAACAGGTGACACAGGTAAAGCAATAATGACAAAACGAGGATAACAAGGGGGCGGGGCAAGAGAGATCGTGAGATTAAAGGCCACACATGGCCCAAACAAAAGGCCATGTGCTTGCACACAAAACATGGGTCTGTCATGACCCTGCCTCAAGAATTAAAGAACGACAAGGACTAGATGGCAGAATCATGACATATTTCCGCGTTGAAAAATAAGGTGGATATACTTATAATCTTTGTGTGAACGCCGGTAATAATGATAATAAGTTTATTTCATATAGAGCCTTTCTGCAAACTCAAGGTCGCTTTACAGTATCAAATCAGATAAACATGATGCAGACAGAAAAAGAAAATACAGATAAACATGAAATCCATGACATGAATCAGATCATACAGTCAGATATCAGAGAAACAAGAAAGGAAAAGATATGTTTTAATGTGGGTTTTTTAATCCTATAATGAAGAAAGATCACAAATGTGTTTGGGAATACAATTCCAGAGTGTGGGGGCAGAGATACAAAATGCTTGTCCACCAAACGATGCTAACTTGTGGCGTGGAATTAACTCTAGCTACAGAGTTCTAGATATATTGGAACTTATTTATTGTTGTGTTTGGTAGACCATAGAAAAGAGAATTACGGTAGTTGAGTCGAGACGTTATGAAGGCATGAACCAGTGTCTCAGCATCATTGATATTTAATAATTATTTTTATTTTTTATATTATTTTATTTTTAGTGAAACCACAATGAGCATAAATTTAACTTTGTTGATACTATAGGTATAGTACCATAATCAAACCATTATTTAAAAAAAGAAACAATGGTGACAAAAATTATAATCAATACGCCAAAAATATGTTTACTCCAGTTCTACTACACCTGTATTAACACCATACTTATTTTTCATATAAAAGAAGGACAGTTTTTCACATTTCCGGGTTTCTCAGCAGTGGAAGTCATCATATTGGGATAACTTCGCGAGCATTGGGAGAGTACCACAAAAATATATATATATTTTTGCATTCCCATTTGCTCAAACAGCAGAAGAAAAACTCCATGATGGTGTTTTCCTGACTCTCTCTCAAAAAAAAAAAAAAAAAAAGAGAGAGAGAGACACTGATGGCAGTCAGAAGAGAGCATTAGAAACACCCTCGCATTAGCGTTAAGTAGTTTTTTGTAATTTGATGCAAAGGTGATAGGCCCATAATACAAAGTATAGTGTTATAAATGTACATACATAAAAAAAAAAAATATAAATATAAAAAAAAAACTTGAGGATTTACGATGCTGATGACCGTTGAAACGCGTTTTGTGGTCCATTAGTAAGAGTATGCCCCTATTCTAGTCCGAATTGAGCAAACTGAACAAATCATTTAGTGAACCGATTGATTCAAAAGATTCGAATCGTGTAGATGAATCGGAACACCAGTGTGTGTTGGGTGGGGTCTCGGCGGATCGGAGCCTGATAGGCGTGGCGTCGGTTGGCTTCGCGGGGAGTGACGTCAGTGGAGCTGTTCAAAGCGCGCTGGTGCTGGAAAGAAACTCAGCGTCGTCGTCAGCAGTTGCAGCGCGGGGCGGAGAGGCGCACCACGGCGAGGGAAATCAGATATCTGGAAACTGGCGCGGAATTAGCGCAAAACGATACACTCACCTGTTAGACTACTGAAGTGTGAGTACTGAAAATCCCCCATTCGACCGGTTTAAAAGGAAAGTTATGGAGCGAGCTGAAACGGGTTTGCCTTTTGAGTGTATCAGCATCATCTACCACGCTTCTTTGTGCGCCTGGAAGGGGTTTGTTCTGTTTAACTGTTAGACTATTTATTGATTATTTGTTTCACAGAAATGCTCTGCCTCTGGCTTTAAAGCCTTAATTTCGTGGCACTATTGGAGGGAAGCGATTTGAATAATATTTGCATGTGCATGAGGCTGTGTTAGACTCGTTTGGTTGATCACTTATCCAGAGAGCACTGCTTCCTTCTGACAAATGCAGTTGCCCCCATCAGCCATCAGTTTGAGGCAAGGCATGCATTTAGAGACTGGTATGCTTTACAGCACCTACTTAGTATAAGCATACTTTCAAATAAGACTGTATAGAATTGAGTAATGTAGTGTAAGAGTGTGATTTAGTGTTTAATTTTAAACCACAGATCAAGGTGTGGCAGCCACACGGTCTGTGTTTAACCCTGTTTGTCTAGTTCTTCTTTATGAACCCAGGTGAACGTTACAGGTTAAAAAAAGGTACATTATTCTAAGTGACAAAGGACTGATAGTTGCAGTGTTGAACAACATATTCTTGTTGGTGTGAGATTCTGACCAAGCTTCCTATCTCTACTTCCACAGACTGTAATGACCTACAAATGCATGATACATTCAAAAAATATTCAGACATAAATTAAAGATTTATATATTTGAACTGCATTCAGATCACTCAGTTTTAGTGTAAACAAACTAATAAACTTGTGCGGATTTGTCAGTCGTACATAAATGAAACGGGTAAGCTTTCTAGTATAATAAACTGAATGTTTTTATATTTATATATAACTGAATGCTGAATGTTTATACTTTTTAACTGAATAAATGTAATTGTTTTCACAATCAATATATTTTTGCTGATTCTAAGCCATTTTAATAAATGCATTTTGAAAATGATTATCCAAAATATATTTATAAATATTATTTATAAATCAAATAGATGCAAATAGTAATAATAACCTATTTAATTTTTTTTCAGAGTGCAGATCTTGTATGACTGACAAATATGGATCACTTTAAGTTTATTAGCTTGTTGATGTTAAAACTGTATAGTCCAAATTGATGGCTATTTTATATACAATTTGAATACATTACTCGCCTCATGTGGTTCATTGGTTTATGGTTTATTTCCACAGAGCACAAAAAAAGGAGAATTTTTGAAGAATGCATGTTATTTTTTCCGTGCAAATGCAGTAAAAATATAACAAAAATCATCAAAAGTACATACAAATAGTCCATATGACTTGTGCTCAAAGTCTTCAAAGCCATTTAGATTTTTGTGTGGGTTTGGAACTACATTAGAGAAAATTAATAAAGTCAGAATTTTCATTTTTAGCCAAACTGTACCTTTAACGTGCACTACTCACTGAAGGACTATTGCCGTTTCCCCACCTGCGTGATGTTAAGCATCATTATTGGTAGATCACTTTGGCTTAGCCATTAAACCTCCCATGTTGTTTCCAGATTTATAGCAAGCCATTTTTCCTCTGGTCTTTAGAGAGCCTCTCAAGATAGGCATTAGGCCAAGTCACGACAGTGGGCGAGGGAAATGTGGTCACTGTATTGAAATTAGTGATGACGCAGTGGTAATCCGACACAGCGGGTCATTTTCTCACTGGATTTGCTGAAGTTTCTTCATTAGTGCACATTATCTGAATGTGAGACAAGCTCACGACATCAGACAACACCGGTTCATGTCAAATACTCTGGTCAGTGTGCCAAAACAGCCATCAGGAAGTGTTCACGTTGGTTTCTCGGGCAAATAGCCATACCCTCGGTAATTATGCCGAAACCATTAGAGGAACAGCTGAGAGGAGCTTGTGTCATCCTAATATGCTTCTTAAGAGCTGAAAAGCATGATACATTTAATCTGCCTGAGCAGGATGTGCTTCAGTGGAAGCCACAAAATAAATAGATACTCTCCTGAATGACATAATGTAATTCTTAAAAGTTTAGTTCCACTCTTCTGTTCTCTTGTTTGCACTTTAGCCTTGTGTAAACCATACAGCATGTGGGTGATTCTTCAATTAGGGGCACTTTTGACTAGTTGGAAAAACTGTTTCATGTGCTTAAATACCTTTATCACATCCTGGTCAATCTTCAGTTGGATTTTGGTATATTTTTGATGATGTGGAATGAGATGTTTGCTCTTTTTGGAGAAAGTTGGATACATAAATATTTTTAGATTTAGATAGACTTAAGTTTTTCCAGAAGCAAAAATCCCATTCATTTTCTCCATAGGGGAATTGATTTTTTTAGATAACTTCTAAACCCGTTACGGAAGGAACAGAGGAAGCGTGCGGATCCATCTGCAGAGCTTTATCCATTAGCATGGTCAAAACAGGCGTGGTCAATTCACAGCAAACAGACATAGATGAGGTAAGACAAGAGTAATCCTAGGGCAAGCGTGGGTCTTCGATCGGCGAACAATATCCAACGGGGCAAGGCAAAGAGAGATAATCCAGGTACACAGCAATAGTCCAGGCAGGGGCAAACAGAGTCCAAAACAGCAAGGCAAAGAGTAAATCCAAGATACACAGGCTAGAATCAAAACACGGGAAACAACAGGTAAGGGATGACTATGACTATGGCTATGATTATGGCTATGACTATGACAACTGAGACAGGCTCCGTAAAGTGGCTATCAGCTATCACAATGATAAAGGCTGAACAATACTCGGCGATCTGAAAGAGGAAGTCCAAGTCCAAGTCCAAAGCATGTCTGATTGGATGCAGCTGTGTGTGTGTAATCAGTGCAATGGATGATGGTAACTGTAGTCCGGAGTAACATGCAACAGTCTGTGTAGTGTGAGAGTCAATGTAACAGAAGAGTGACCTCTGGTGGCAAGCGGATTCGTGACATAGCCCCCCTAGGAGCGGCTTCCAGATGCTCCTATCTCAATATAATCCAGGAGGGCGGTGGAGCAGAGGTGGAACAGGGGGAGGGACGGCGGGCCAGGTCCACATGGAAGTGGAGAGACTGGGGACTGAGGCAGAGCTGGCAGAGCAGGGCACCTAGGCAGATCCAGTGAAGCAGGAAGCCAGGGCAGAGCAGACAACCAGGTTGATGCCAGCAAAGCAGGAAGCCAGGGCGGAACTGGCGGAGCAGACAGAGCAGAAGACCACCAGCGTGGGACAGAAGACCACCAGAGCAGGACAGAAGACCACCAGGCTGGAGCAGACAAAGCAGTAGACCACCCGAGCGGAACAGAAGACCACCATGGCAGAGCAGATGGAGCTGGAGACCACCAGAGCAGAGCAGAAGACCACGCCAGGGACTGAAACCTAGGGAACACTGAGACACATGAGACAGACAGAGCATTTATGGCCCCAAGAACCAATGAAGGCAACCTAGTGGGTTCCGTGACAGTCTTCTTGGTTATGAAAAATTGGGCTGACAGTTCATAATTATTGGCAGATAGTTCACAATGAGACACAGGTGAGTCACACCTTTTGGACAACAAAACAGGTTGACAGTTCATGAGCGGTCTCTATGTCAGTGACAGGGTTACCGGGGCAAAGGTGGAATGCATCTCTAATTCCTGAGCTCATGACAGACAGGATCGAGCGTTCAGAGGAAGGTTCCATGGATGTGACAGACAGTTCAAGCTCTGAGACATTTGGGGAAATTGGACAGACTGACAGTTCGTAACTCAATTCACAGACTGAATCCGGCAGCACAGACACTTTGAAACTAGAGACACTTGGCAAGACTAAACAGACAGATGATTCAACATCAGGCTCACTGACTGAAACTGAACTGGTAGTAGGGGTGGGCGATATGGCAAAAATATCATATCACGATTTTTTTAGAAATATCAAGTTTTCACGATTTTATCACAATTCGTTGTCATGTTGGTTTCACTATTTTGTCTGAGCAGTACAGCCAAACTAATTTCCCTATTATAAAGACAAAGACTTTCAAATAACAAAATATAAAAAAGAATGGTGGATATTTAGGCCAAAGTGGGCGAAGATAAAAATCATTGTCAGTATTTTATATTTGTTATTAAAAAATAAGAACGAAGATACATATTAAAAATACACATAATATACAAATAAAACAAACAAAACAAACAGTGCTTTATTTTCAGGTATAATAGGCATATTTAGCAGGACCATTCAAGAAACTGAATGAACAAATATAAAAATAAAACATTACATAGATTGATTCATATTAAAGCAACTGTATTATTTTTTGCAGTCAAGAGTAGTGAGTTAATTTTTTTATCTTTGTGTTTTGTTGTTTTAACATTAAAGAATAAAAATTCTATCATCTGTCTGTCGATTCTGTAGTGTTTTATATTTATACCATCATTACTCAAAATAAGTTTTAAACCTGAATGAGTTTCTTTCTTCTGCTGAACATACATGCTATTTTGAAGAAAGTGGAAAACCAAACAGTTGCTGGTCCACAGTGACTTCCATAGTATATATTTTTTCCTACTATCAAAGTCAATATGGACTAGCAACTGTTTGGTTACCCACGTTCTTCAAAATATCTTATTTTGTGTTCAGCACTAGAAAGAAATTAATACAGGTTTGGGACAACGTGAGTGAGTAAATAATGACAGAAATTAAATTTTTGGGTGAACTATCCCTTTAATGACAGTTGGCTGCATGTTTAGTACTGTCCCTTTAAGACCTGCACACATCTAATATACAGGTACGCATCCGTTTCTGTCTCAACTGTTTACTTTCATTTTAGACATAACCAACTGAGTCTATATGTAAATCTTGTGTGTTTTGACAGTATTAGCGCAAAAGATAACTTAGTTGAGTAATCAGGCGCTGTTAGATAGGCGTTTTAGTGTGCGCTTCAGGTGTACGGGCTTAGAAAAAGTGCACGTCAGACCAGCGCACGAATGAAAAGCTTAACCGGCAAGGTTTAAAACACACACAAATAATGTAATTTTGTGATTGCGAATAAGTGCAGTGTTTCGTGAGTGTAACTCTACCGCTGAGTTTACACTGATGTGAATGAATGTCGCGCTGTACAGTATATTGATATGGTGGAACCGGAACTGTAACTGATAGAATGTGCGCTGTAGCACGATACTACGATATTTCTTCAAAAGCAGATCGTGGAGACATTTTTATCGTCCACGATCAAAAATCATCATATCGCACACCCCTAACTGGTAGACGTTTCATGAACAAAATCTGAAACTGGAAGGGTTAGCAGTTCACACTCAGGGTCATTGGAGGAAACTGGACAGACAGGAACATCATCTTGAGACATATTGACACACAATTCAGAATCACGTGCATTGATTGGAACTGGACTGGCTAGACAGACGGTTTAAAAGTAGATTCACTGACTGAGATTGGCAAGACGGATGATTCTACAGACATATTTGTGGAGACAACACAGATATAGAGTTCATATTTAGATTCATTGGACTGGTAATACAGAGTGTTCACAAACAGCCTCCTCGGCTGTGACAGATAAGGCTGAGAGTCTAAAGGCAGCTTCTTCAGCTGGGTCAGAACAAGACAAAAGTTCATGATTGGCCTCCATGGCCAGGTCAGGACAGGGAAAGAGTTCACAGGCGGCCTCCTTGGCCGATTCAGGACAGAACGAGAGTTCACTGACAGCCTCTACGGCTGGGTTGAACTTGAGACAGGGCAATAGTTCATCATTGGCCTCCGTGGCCGGCTCAGGACAGGACGAGAGTTCAGGGGCAGCCTTTCTGTCTGTGACAGGACAAATTAAGAGATCACAGATGGTCACCTTGACTGTAACGGGACAGACAGAGAGTTCAGAGATGGCCTCCTTAGCCGTGACAGGACAGCCAGAGAGTTCATGAGTGGATATCACTGACACCTCTGGAGGTTCTACAGTGGTTGCCGCCACCTCTAGAGGTTCTACAGCAGTATCATAGGGAAACAAGGAGAGTTCATTACTGGGTGCCATCATCGTGCAAGAAGCTGAGGCGAGCACCGCTGCCTCGGGAGGTTCTGCAGCATGAGCCACCACCTCTAGAGAAACTGCAGTGGGCACATTGCTTCTGGGGACACAACAGCGAGCGCCACTGCCTCAGAAGTTCCTGCAGCTTCAGCCGCCACCTCTGGAGACATCATCGTGGGCACCGCCGCCTCTGGGAGTTCTGTGGTGATGTATGCAACCCAGACATACCATAAAGTGATCCCCATTATGGGAAGCGCTACAGACAGGGGAATCAGTTCAGGAACAGAGGGGCTCAAAGGGTAGGCGCTGGTTTAGGGATACCAGCTGCTCGTACTGACGGCAGCAGTGGATCCTCTATGCTGGATGTCAGTCTGGGATACTGGAGAACTGATCAACTGATGCAACAGACAGGAAGTGACAGGACTCTAGATGAACAGATGAGATGTGACGAGACTCTGGATGAACAGATGAGACGTGACGAGATTCTGGACAATCAGCTGAGACATGACGATACTCTGGAAGATCAACTGAGGTGACGAGACTCTGGACGATCAGCTGAGATGTGACGAGACTCTCGACGATCAGCTAAGACGTGACGAGACTCAGGAAGATCAGCTGTGACTTGATTTGACTCATGACGATCAACTGGGAATTTACTCGACTCAGGAAGATCAGCTGTGACTTGACGAGGTGTTGTTTTTGCTGGCAATTTGTGAACGGGCTCCGCTGTCGACGCCATTACGTGAGGGCGCTCCGGTGCGGTTTAATCACTGGAGTAGCGATCAGTATACCTGAATGTCCCTGAGCTTGTGGCTGACTAAATCTCGCGGCCACCATTACTGGAACAGACGCGATATCGCGTTCTTCCTCCGAGACACCCACAGTGAATAGAGAGCCAACAGTCAACAAAGCAAAGTCCAAAAAACAACTCAGTGATGAACGCAGACCCTCGTGTCTAAGCTTAGATTGAAGAGGTTTATTTATGCCATCACAGAAAAACTCTATCAAAATAATGTCTGGTAAATCTGAATAATGAGCGATGGCTAAAAATTCTCTAATATAGTTCTCTAATGATTGTGGGCCTTGTTTAAGGGCTAATAATATTCATGCAATGTCCATACCTGGCCAATGTCTGTTTGAAAAGCTGCTTGTGATCCTTGTGTGGCCGAGTATTCTGTTACGGAAGGAACAGAGGAAGCGTGCGGATCCATCTGCAGAGCTTTATCCATTAGCATGGTCAAAACAGGCGTGGTCAATTCACAGCAAACAGACATAGATGAGGTAAGACAAGAGTAATCCTAGGGCAAGCGTGGGTCTTCGATCGACGAACAATATCCAACGGGGCAAGGCAAAGAGAGATAATCCAGGTACACAGCAATAGTCCAGGCAGGGGCAAACAGAGTCCGAAACAACAAGGCAAAGGGTAAATCCAAGATACACAGGCTAGAATCAAAACACGGGAAACAACAGGCAAGGCATGACTATAACTATGACTATGACAACTAAGACAGGCTCCGTAAAGTGGCTATCAGCTATCACAGTGATAAAGGCTGAACAATACTCGGCGATCTAAAAGAGGAAGTCAAAGGCTTATAAAGAGTGTCTGATTGGATGTAGCTGTGTGTGTGTAATCAGTGCAATGGATAATGGGAACTGTAGTCCGGAGTGACATGCAACAGTCTGTGTAGTGTGAGAGTCAATGTAACAGAAGAGTGACCTCTGGTGGCAAGCGGATGGAAGTCCATGGACAGGATTAGTGACAAAACCACTGAAAACAGACTGTGAGCTATGAGGTTGTTAATCGATGGAATGTGCTTTTGCTGAAGCCATCAGCCTGCATTATTTCAACATATTTTTTAAATAATCATATTTAACAGCAGAATTCCAGGTTAAAAGCTACCTACATTTACTTCAATTACGACATTTATTCGCAATGCTGTAGTTCTTTGCACAGTACAATTTTAATGAAAAACAATGCATTTCTACTTTTTATTTTAATGGTAAAGCTCAAAATTAACTGATTGCTAACTAACTGACTGTTGCATTCTATTATAACCTATCCGTTAAAACTAAAATGTTTGTTTTCTTCTAAAACCATCCTAGCGGACAGTTCCTCTGATTATTGAAGAATCATCCATATATAGATTATCTCCATCTGTTTTTTTATTACTCTTTTATTTGGTGTTTTAGCTTGATCGTGAATGTAAAGTGTGACTACTGTCTCCGTGGCAGCTCTGGAGTGGTTATGATTCAGCAACATGGGCTGGATTTGCTCAGATCTTGTGTCAGATGGCTTGTGTTCGTGAACAACTAGTTGCTGAATTTGCCAAAGTTTGTACGGATCATGCCGCAAAATCTTTGAGTTGTATACAAGCGTTTTGTGTGAGAGCATTTGTATTAACAAAACAAGATGGAGAAGACCCAGACTAGTTTAACTGTAATTGGCTATTGTTATATGTCAATCATATGCACATGTACATTTATAGTCTTATCCTTTTTATCAAAATATTTTTTCACCAGGAATTTTTGTTTTTGGAATAATTTTACTTAAAAATTTTAACCTTCATTTTCTCGCACTTGCATATGGCCATAAATGTACCCTCAAAACCACACCACACTACTTCTTGCCCAAGAATAAGAATATGGTGTAGGACAGTGAGAATTTAAGTGCAGAATATAGCACATTGTGTTATTTTCCTCAATCTCGACTGTAAATGGGAACGCGGAATCCGTCAACAGCAATCCGTGTAGCAGCAGGGTGGATTGTGATCGTGACGTGGCAGTCTATTTTTAGGACAGGACTTTAGTTTTTCTACAGGTGAACAGATGTTACACTAGGGGAGTGCTGGGCCAGAAATAGGGCAGGTATAGCACAAGGGTGCCTGTGTGTGTGTGTGTGTGTGTGTGTGTGTGTGTGTGTGTGTGTGTGTGTGTGTGTGTGTGTTTGTGAATGTGTGAGTTTTGGGCACAGCTTGTTCAGGCTTATTCACTCTGCTGAATTTCAAGGATGCTTTTGAGTGCTGAATGACACGGCGGGAACAGTGAATCCATTCTGTGAGAAGTTTGCTCATGTTTTCTCATGCTGTGAGGGGTAAAAGCAATGTTTGCACATGGAAATTTCGTAGACAAATATATTCAAAAATACATGCATGAAATCTTAGTTTGAGACTTGGTTTTAAAGGGATAGTTCATCTGGAAATTACAATTTTGTCATCATTTACTCACTACTCTAAACCTGTATGGATTTCTTTCTCACAAAAGGAGATACTCTGAAGAGTGTGCTGGTCGCTCCTTTCTATAAAATTACAATGAAAGTGTACTGAGGCTTGAAAGTTTTATTTAGGTTGCAAGCAAATCATAAAAGTATCATAAACATGGTCTGTATGACGCATGCACTATGTTACCTGTCATTCTGAAGCCATATGATAGCACTATGGGTGCAGGGGCGGTTCTAGACCACAGTAACTGGGGGGGGGGGTTCTTTTAACCACTGAAACCATTAAAAATAGTTTGGGACATATTTCATTAGGATTTATTTGTTTTAACAAGCCACCAATAGAAGGCAACCAATTACCAGTAGAGACCAACAGGTTTTACAGTTTCCAGTAAAACCAATACAAGTCCCATTATAACCATTAAAACCATTACAAATTTTGTAATGGTATCTATTGTTTTTATTTCAGCAGGTTTTTATTTGAAATATTCCCAAAATATATCATGACATATCTCGATTCTCAAATACGTGTAAGTAAATGCATTTTGCAACTTTATAGATTATGTTAGTTGATCTATAATGGGCAATGGGCAAAATAGCCTAATAGTGTAATCTAATAATTTTGCATAAAAATCCGTCTTTTTACTTAAGTACCAGATATGGGTGTCACACCATAAAATATTTTTAAAATGACTGACTTTGTATTAAATGTGAATTTACTAAAAACATGTTACTAATTAGCCAATAACACTTTCATTGAACAAAAAGAGAGCAAAGAAAGTTTACAATATCAAAGAACATGTTCACTTCAGTCCAGCGAGTTCAAACACTCTCAAAAACTCCCATAATGATCTCTAATGCTGTTTACACTGTGAAATTAATATCTTACTTACATTTGTACATCTTCACTTTGTTGTTTCTGATGAGAGAATTAGCCAGAGAATTCAGTCAGCCAGTGCGTGCGGTGACGAAACAGCGGCGTTTCAGCGATGACTCATCTGAACGTCTCTGATTGGTCCTTGCATTCATAAGCTCAACAGAATCATATGTGATTGGTTATAATGCGCAGTGCTTTAAAAACGTGTGTGTCTCTGGCTCTGTGCCAGCCAGCAAATGCAGATTTGAATGCAGCTGATGTTTTTCTTTTTTATATATAGGCCTATAAATAGTTTACGGGACAAACTGCGCATTTCACCCAAAATTGTTTGGTGTGATATGATTCCAAATTTAGGGGGGCCAAAGACGGGGCCAAGCTTGTTGACAAGGGGGCACTGGCCCCTCCCTATAACCGCCCCTGTATGGGTGGGACAAACAAACATTCAAGCTGATGATAAAGCAGTAATGTCCGATGCAATGAATCGCTCAGTTGAGTCGGCTGATTTGATTTACAAAGCTAGTCCAAATGATTCATTCACAAATAATCAAATGCAGTTTTAAAGGATGATACCCCTAATGGCTGATGCTGGTACATATTTATGTATTTCTGTTTCATAAACATCATAAATGTATCATAAACATGGTTCATAAAGATTTGTGTTCAGCATTCCAAGCCATTCTGATTGTTCTGTGCAAGGAAAGCATCAAAATTCAACCTTATAACCAAGCAATAATGTCTGATTCAGTGAATCGCTCATTTGAATCAGCTGATTTGAGTAACAAAATCAGTCTGACTGATTTTGATTTCAGTCCTGATTTTTCAAATTCAAGTGAGTTTTGGCAGGATGATAACTCTAGTGGCTGATGCTGGTACCTATTCACGGATTTTGTTTTATAAACATAAAACTATCATAAACTTGGTCCATATGACTCGTGATATTCCATGCCATTCTTATTCCATGCCATAGTGCTCTGCAAGGAACACACCAAAATCAATGCCATTATTTACTTGTCAGATAGACACAGCAATGTCAGATTCATTAACAAATCATAAATGAGGTGGTTTGAGTCACAAAACAAATTGGATTGATTGATTGATTCATTGACTGATTTGGTTCTCTAATTCAACTCACTAGCTCCTATATGTTGACATGCAACCCTATAAATCTGTTACAGTAATAATCAGATTTATGGCTCAATCGGACTGAAAAGCCTTCATCAGTCAATCCGAATTAGCTTGATTCAAATTAAATTTAATTCAGATTGAAAGGGGTGGTATAGATCTTAAAGGGACCGTTTACCCAAATTTGTATTTATTTGTGCTCATGACCAAACGTTGGTCAGAAAATGAATTCGGGTCCCATTAACTTCCATAGTATACTGGACAAAAAATATTTTGCAAGTCAACCCAAAAAAATGTTTGTTTGACTGTCCCTTTAAATCAGGGGTGTCAAACTCAGTTTCTGGAGGGCCAGAGCCCTGCAGAGTTTAGATACAACCCTAATTAAACACACCTGATCCAGCTAATCAAGTCTTTCAGGCTTATTTGAAAACTTCATAATTTGTGTGTTGGAGCAGGATTGGAACAAAACTCTGCAGGGCTGCGGCCCTCCAGGAACTGAGTTTGACACCCCTGCTTTAAATAATCTGTTTAACAGGAAGATCTGAGCCATGTAAACCTTTGAATCTGACTGTGTTTTCAGTCAGATTCAAAAATATGCATATGCACAGTGCCGTGATATGTCGCATGTTTTATGAATGTGTGCATGTCTGTTTACATCGTAGAGAGACTGGTGCTGAATATGGTGCTTTTGCAACCTTTTTGAATCTTCAGTGTCCATTCATTGTGACTGCATGTAAAATTGTGTGGAAAAACACACACTCAAAAAAAAAGTCATCAGGGAGGGTAAATAATGGCAGCCTTTAATTTTTAGGTGAACTGTCCCTTTAAATCTGCCTGAAGAACAATATTTACCTTACCATTTCTGAGGCAGACTTCTCTCCTGTGTGTATGTGTGTGCTGGCTGATGTTGGCAGTGCTCTGTGAACAGCCTGCATTAACATGGAGAGATTAGTTGTCCTGCGCTGGTACACAGGGAAATATGAATGCAACGAGAGAGAAGGATTTGGTTTTTGTTCAGTTAATCTGCCAGAGCGGCGCAATACGATTGTGTGTGTGTGCCCTTGTAGGTCATTTATAGAACATCGGCTCTGTGCTCAGCTCTGGTTTTAACACTACCTAGCCATCCATCCATTAATGGATTGACAGGCATTTGGTAAAGTGATATGTTATTTTGATATAGGATGGCTTTAGCTGTGTGATAATGATAATCATAATAATTGTGGGAAGCACTTGTATAGCTAGAGGTAACTGTGTTTGACATGATTGGTAGCTGGAGTGTGTGGTTAGGACCCATGCTTTGCTTTTGCTCTCTCTAACTGTGGCTCCGTCCCTATTTTAGGGC
The DNA here is from genome assembly GCA_021397915.2 of Tor tambroides. Classification (NCBI taxonomy): domain Eukaryota; kingdom Metazoa; phylum Chordata; class Actinopteri; order Cypriniformes; family Cyprinidae; genus Tor; species Tor tambroides. The sequence continues at coordinate 10,038 of JAFVLL020036164.1, read as the reverse complement.
TGTGGTTATGGGAGAACCTCCAGTTAAGACTCTCAGCCCAGCCTAGTTGTGGGTGTTTGCACACAAGGCCATGGCTGCTGGTAGATTACAGAGGGCGCTTCGGTTCAGAACCACCCTAATGCACCCTGCTCTTTCCGTCAGGGGCCGCTCGGCTTGGGGATGAGGTCTGTCATTACCTGCAGGATATGAGCTGACCTCGAAACAGATGAGAGGCTTTTCTGGTGAAGAGATGTGCATGTGTGCAGGTCGGGGTTGGAAATGTGTGCTAGTGGGGGAATGTTCAAATGACTTTCTGGGGGGTCCGATTTTTGTGGGGGGCGATGCCTCTAGTGGCTGTTGTTGGTACATTTCCATTTTGGTGCACATTGAGTATGCTGGAAAAACTGTACATTCACAAGTGTCTGATTTATACTGCCTATTTAGCATTATGTAATAACAATTACATGAGATTTTATCATCGCTTAACAATGAGGCAAATTATAATTTTGTATTAATGTAGATATTGAATATATATTGGGCCACTTTGACAATGAGAGTAAAATGAGTTAGTTAGTAGTTATTTATTATTATTAATACTACAAATATTTCAATTTTACATGATAATTAATTATACTGGAGTTTCATGAACTGCAATGTATTGTGTAAAATTGAATGTGCTAAACACCGTCCTGGTCAGTCCTGGCACACTTGGTAAATATGAGCAAAAAAAGCTGTCAAAATAAATCTGTTGTTTATTCATTTGCTCTTTCATTCATAAAATTCACAAAAACCTAATTTTTCATTGAAGTAAAAGAACTGAAAATGGGGGGAAAATTTTGATTATGAAAAAATGTTTTTCTCCAGTACACTTTGGCCACAATTATTAGCACCCTTCTCATGGGTAAAGTATCTCAGAAGTAAATTCCCATTAAATCATGACCCATGTTAGGGGTTATTAATAATAATAGGTTTATTATTAGCCTAATAATATTGTAATTTTACATGCTAATGAATTACATAAGTTTCAACTGAGCTGTAATGTGTAAAATTTAAAATACTAAATATAAATATGTATGTACATATATACATAAAACCCAGTTGTTGGTCTTATTGTGAATGATTAATCGCTTCGTTATTCTAATATATAATGACTGTGATTTTTATTAATATTACTATCACAGTTGTTTAAGCAAACTCATGTTTCATTTTATATTTTCACTTCACAATTCATTAAATTCCAGATGGACAAAATTAAACCCCACCCTTACTATTTTCTCAGTGAATAGCTTTGTTAGATACATGTAAGTAAATTGGGAAGCGAATGAAACTTCATATTGATTTTAACAAGGAGGGCTGCCATTTGTTGTGACATTTTGCAATCTAATGTGATTTCTGTGTGGCTTATAAATACTTTTTAGGTCACTGTGTGTATGGCAAAAGAAAACGTGTGTGTCTGTGTGTAATTAAGCTTGATGGTCTCCTGCTATTATAAACCAGTAGCGGCTCTGCACATCAGAGACATATGGATGTTAATGTGGGCTGCTGCGGTGCCAGGCAGCAGGAGAGGGTGTTGTAGGTGCTGATATGCTGTCACAGAACTTGTTATGATCAGCAGGAAAAGCAAAAGAACATGTGCACCATCTCTGTCCTGCTGGGCCACCTCTCTCTCTTTTCCTGCCACATGGTCATAAGACCTACCGCTCACCTCTGTTTCCTTTGCCGGTTGGGTTTTAGGGCGGTTTCCCTGGCAACTCTGTTCTCGTATGCTTGAGTTCGCTCTGACAATGCCGCCCCCTTTCCACCCCTCCCATTCTCTGCTGGCGCTCTGGGCTGCGCTTGTCTCGTTCTGTTCATCTGCTGTAGCTGTGATGTAATAAGACATGAAGGATCAGGTGCTTTCAACGAGACACATCAACTCTGACCGTCTCAAACAGCACGATGGACTCAGTGAGACACTGAGGAACCACAAGGTAGTTATAGGCCAATATATCAACCCAGGCAGATTAGAGTCAGGCTATTTTGAGATTATTGTCTTGGCCGATTAACAGCCTGGTGCCTGTTCCCAAATTTACCAACAGGCTTGTCAATATAAATAGTTATTCAGAAAGATTTTCAATTTTCAATTCAAAATTCCAATATTTTGTGTACGCCTCATTGGCTGTTTATAAACAGATATAGCGGAATTATTTCTGCTTTTTAGATATGATCATCCATTTGTATTTTATTTTGTTTTGTTTTGTTTTGTTTTGTTTAATTTAATTTAATTTTATTTTGTTTTGTTTCATTTTATTGATTTTTTTTGTTTTGTTTTTTTTTCATTTTATTTATTTTATTTTGTTTAATTTAATTTAATTTTTATTTTATTTTGTTCTGTTTCATTGCATTTTTTCATTTCGTTTTGTTTTGTTTTGTTTTTATTTATCTTATTTCATTTATTTTTGTTTTGTTTCTTTTTATTTCTTTTATTTTATTTTTGTTTTGTTTCATTTTATTTATTTATTTATTTTTTGTTTCATTTTATTTGTTATTTAATTTGTTATTTTTTTTATTTTATGTACCATGGACATATGGTATCAGCAAATATTATATATATTTTTTCTTTCTTTTTGTAGTTTTAATTATTGATCTGATATTTGGCTGCAGAGCCAGATAATATCAGGGCATATTTGTCCCATTTTTATGCTAGGTTATGAAAGTGCTGTACTTTTTCAGTCTTTGTCTTTTGTTTTGAAGTATTACTTTAAGCATATATTTGAGATCTAACTGTTTTTAACAGGCCAAATAATACAGTTTTATCATTTTGTCATCAAACTGGTTATTAGTCATAAAAATAATTGGCTACATGGTGTCAGTCAGACTACCATGTCTGTGCTCTGCATTTGTGGAAAAAATATTGGAAGAATAAAGTAAGCAAATGAGTCATTTGCATCAAAGCTGAGGAACATTTGGATGGCATGTTTGATTGTGGCTTGTTTTCCTTTCCTGTTCATGTTTGGATGATACTGTGTTGACTGTACACTATATTCAATCTGTCTTCAAAATACCTTTGACCACATTAAATCTCCTGGAAATCTATAGAAAAATATCAGTGTTGTCAACCTGAGGAATATAGAGCAAATCAATCCGCATCACAGATCCATATGTATTCCTCGAGAGAGTATGGATTTGAACTTGTGAAGTGTGTTGTTTTGTTGTATTTATGTGTGTGTGCAAACATGTGTTTTATTTTCATTTGCTCACATGTGTGGCTTTCGAAGGCAGGTCTGGGTTTATTGATTTGCAAGTTGTTTTTGTGTTCAGCCACAGAAGTCTGAAAGCAATTTGTATTTGTGTTGGGTCACTTAGGGTCACGCAGATGGAAAACGCGAGCGAGACGGAGAGAGATGTGAGCAGGGGGAGGAGGAGAACCAGGTTAAATGACCACAGAGAAAATGTCATGGAGGAATTATTCCTCTAGTAGACACAGCATGATACGTATAGTAGTGGAATGTGTGTGCTTGTGTGTGTAGCAGAGTATTGATCCAGCGTGATCTAGATTTGAGAGTATATTTAGAACAAACACCCTGTAGAGATGGGGGGGGGGGCATATGGGCCACTGCCCAAGAGCATGATGGGTAATACTGAATCATCATCATAATCCTCTGCCGTCATTCCACAAACCGAAGGATCTGTGCATAGCAGCTTTATTCATTCAAACACAGTTCAAACAAAGTACAGTGGGTTCTGCATGAGAAAATACTTCTGTTGCATTTTTTGCAAATATACATTTTATATTTGTTTATTTATAATCATATTATTTTTTTAATTCACAATTTGAGTGAAGTTTGAATTTATAAAATATTTAATATTTTTATTTTAAATAAAAATCTATTTTTATTTTAGAATATTGATATTAAATATTTAAAGAAAATATTTGGTCATTTTAATTAATTTGCAAATTAATTTCAATTCGTTTTTTGAATCATTATTATCCATGTTATCCAGCACGACTCAAAAATGTTTAAGAGCATCTGCTCTGTGGTTCTGACCTTTTGTACAAAGGACTTACCATAGTCAAAGTCACAAATCTGCTTACATTTTAATTTGTGACCCAGAAATAGTGTATAGTCTTAAATATTTCTTGTTCATTTTAGAATATAAACTCTTTTTGGTAACACTTTTTAAGGTGTCCTTGTTACACTTTGCATCTACCTACTATTATAATCACACTTAATTATGCATAATTGCAAGTAACCCTAACCATATAGTAAGTACATGTAGTTAATATTACTCAATACTTAAATGTATAATTACACTGTAACACGCACACCTTAAAATAAAGTGTAACCCTTTTTTGTCAGAATTTTGAAATAAAAAAATAAATTTTCAGTGTTCTCTCAAAGTGTTGAACCCCCACTGTACAGTATGTTCATACCCCAATCACAAGAAATGAACAGTGAGAAAATCTAGCACAGCCATATCTAATAGCACCTTGCCTCTCCTCTGCCATCCCACGCACTTCTTCACTCAAACACTCGCTGTATGTCTTGCCCCTGGATGTCACTCAATCTCACAAACGCCCACACAGTAAAAGCACTCATCACCTTGTGTAACCAGGTGTCAGGGAGTCTGGGTGAGTAATGGTCGCTCCCCGCTGAATGAAAGTGGTGGCACAATCAGACTTGAGTTACTGCTGCTCTTTGGAAGACAGATAATCGCGATGATCGTTCCTCTAATGGAAGTCATTCAGTTCATTAAACCAGTTCCCTGCGTTAAACAGCTTTAAACTCATGGCTAGTTTAGAGTAAAGACTTTTGCACAGTCAGGCACCCTTCAGTTTTTTTCTTTAATAGTCTGAATTTATTAATACAATTAAACCATAAAAGAGTAGGAGGTTTGTTGTAGAAACAGTCCACGGTTGCCAGATTGATAAGGATTACACCTGCATTGATTAATGGCGGATTATTGAGGATATGACGGACATAATCCCTCCACAAAGGTGGTACATTAATTAGCATCTGAAATGAGCTTTATCTACCGCACAGAGGAAATGCCATTTGATCTGTTGATGGATTAAATT
>JAFVLL020036164.1:0-2500 GCA_021397915.2 Tor tambroides | reverse complement strand
CATTACTCATGTGCATTCTTAAAGGAATACTGCATAATTTTTTTATTTTATTTTATTTTATTTTTGCATTTGTTAGTCATATTTTGTTTTTGTTTTTATTTACAGTTTTTTTCAACTACTTACACACAAAATCTTTACTTGTCACACAATTTCTGAAACCTGACACTCAAACACCAGAACCACACACCAAATCTGCAAAACCATACACTAATTCTCAGCCTTTGACTCAATTCATAAAACACTTTTTGCAAAACACAACACACAGTTCTCTATGTAACACAGAAATCTAATAGGAGTTAATATTATGGCAAAGGTGTTTGCGAATGTTTGCTTTTGAGATGTGTTTGTGATATTTTGAATGCAGTGCTTCATTTTGCAAGAGATGTGAGGCATTTTGCATTTTGTGTGTGCAATTCTTGGATTTGTGTGTAAAGTTTTGAAAAAAAAGAGGCAATGTTTTGAAAATTTGTGTAAGCAGTTGAAAAAAAAACTGTAGTTTATGCACACAAAACATCTCTTAAAGAGAATCATTCTCTTAAACAAAATATTCTCTTAAAGAGAATCCCAAGCCGTTTCATGTTGACACATTGCCCGCCCACTTGTTGGTCTTTTCACATTGGTCTGAATGAAAATGCAAATTCATTCTTTGCCACTAGATGCCGCTTTTGGAGCGGTAAAATAGCGGTTTCCCCAGTAACGCTGTACACAAAGCAGCACTGCGCTCACAAACACTGCTTTATCAGGCATACAGGCATGATGAAATGAAAATGAGACCAATTGGACCAATCACCGCAGCTTAGCGTCACGCAAAGGAGGAGTTTGGAAAAATTAATCATTGAGTGAATCGTTTGAGAGTCGTTGAGCAAGTAAGATAAAAATAAATGCATATTATAAGACAGTGAAAGTGTTTTTTGACCTTGCATGCATGCCAACCTGTTGTTGGGTCTCCCAAAACTAAAATATGAACCTTTCATTACCCATCATAGGGGCACTTTAACAGCTTTTGTAATTCACTTTAATCAAATAGGCCTACTTAATAACCAAAAACCGTTAATGGCTTCTACAGAACAAATTCTGTGTTTATACGTTTATATTGGCTGGTAAACAGTCACAGTCATCGACGTGACATTTGTCAGTGTCTATCTCTTTCCTCATGGGGAAAGTTGTGATCAGTATTGATTAGAAGTAGAAGGATTCGTGTATAAACAGATCTATAGCTGAGGCTTTCTAAACAAAGTGTTAGCTAACAGACTTCCTGTTGGTGCCCGCATTCATTTAGTTTATTGCCTTGATTATCAGGCTTCTGGTCTGTACTGGAGAAATATTGACTCACATAGGAAAGTTATTGAAGGCACACATAACATTTAAGTGCATACACTTAAAGTAAACACACGGAGCAGAGAGCTGGTTGTTGAAAACCACATGCAGAAGTTTCTCGAACACAATGAGAACTGTTTCAAAACTACACAAAGAGAAAAAGGATTATATCTCCCATAGGAAAGAAAAATGAGATCTCTGTAATGTTGTGGTTGTTTTCTCCTAGGCAGCAGTTAATTAGATTGTAATACGAGCAAAGAAAGACTTATATATTATTACTTATTGTTCATAGTTTGTCTTCTGTAGGGTTTCAGAAGAAATCTCAACAGTATCTCAAACAACTCTGTGACAAAAGTCAGATCTCAATATGAACCAGTGTTTTTGTTGTTAACTAAAATTATTAAAAATCATTTTCAGTAATTAATATAAAACTGAAATAAAATAAAATAAAATATAAATATTAGATGAAAAACTTTTTTGAAAAAAACTTGGCAATTAACTGAAAAAGTAGTAAAATTACTAAAACTATAATAAAAATTAAAGCTAAACTGAAATATTTTAAAAGGTAATCCAAAATGTTACCAAAATACTACATAAATAATCAAATAAGAATTAAAGCTAAATAGAAATATAAAAAAGAAACTAATAAAAATGACAAACCACATACAATTTTCTAAACTTAAACTACATTTAAAATGAGAAATTTTAATATAAAAATAAAAGCCAATTGAAAATGTGAATAAATACTATAATAGTAAATAACGTAAAATAACACTAACATGAACTTTGAATTTCTCATCAAGTACTACCAAATACAACATTATCTGAGCTATTCTGTCCATAGACATTTAAAGTTGCTGCATATTACTGAATTACAGTTTTTTACGATCGCTATGACAATTTTTTCAATACTTCTAACAATTTTTCTAAACTCTTAACGCAACAACACACCTACAACACACAATTGACAAAACAGTTAATTTCATGCTCAAAATCACACATTGCAAACTAAACTCCAACACTAATTTTCAAATTACAATAATACACTAACACAATACACTATATCTACCAAAACACTGCAAACATGTCTCAAAATCGAATTATTATTCCAAAACACTAACACACGTTCTCTTCCAACAGGAACATTTAGTCAATCATAACACAGTATTATAAAAACACTAAC
>JAFVLL020036163.1:0-22168 GCA_021397915.2 Tor tambroides | reverse complement strand
TTCTGGTTTTCCAAGTCTTGGGCACAGGTTGGCACACCCTCCTGATCTAGTGGCGCCAAATGCTATAAACCACCTAAAAATGGCAATGGTGGAAAGTTTTCCCTAAAAAAAGGGGAAAGCTTATAAAAACACTGAGCGAGGGAGAGAAAGAGGAGTGAAGGATTATTTTCCACTGTGTCAGGGAGGTGTCTGGGTTTGGCTTTAGCCCCATGCTCCTGTCGTGTGAGACCCATGCTCCTATCCTGCCGGCTTATCTGTCCTGATCGGAAATGAGGGATGGAGAGAAGAGAAGGGCGGACAGTCCGGTGCAGATGCAGCTGCCTGAGTCAGAGAGAGGCTGGAAACTCAACCCTCACGAACATATGGCACAACGCAGCACATGTTCACAACACGCAGTGGCACGCGCTCTTACTGTCACTGTAAACATTTGTTTGTTAACTACATTAATTATCATGAACTAACAATGAAAAATACTACTAAAGCATTCATTAATTTCAGGTAATGTTCATTTAAACATTTAATAATACATCATCAAAATCAAAAGATATACACTAATGTTAATAAAGATGAATAAATACCCCAACAAATGTATTGCTCATTGTTAGTTAATGTGTTAAATAATGGGACCCTATTGTAAAGTGTTACCATTAATTATAAAATAGAAACTACCATTTGACCCTATATGTTATGAACTAATATATTTTAATATTTATATTAAATAAATATATATTTCATTAAAATATAATAATATGAAATAATAGTATTTAATAAAGCTTCTTGTTATGAACTTTTAATATGTATCGACTATATTTTCAATCATTCGGTCTGAAATGATCTTGTACGGGTGTAACCAAAGTACTTGGTTTATAGACAAAACAATCTGTGTATCATAATGCTAAATCATTCCCTCCCTTCTTCACTTACTGAACTCTTTGCTCAGATACACCCACCCACCCACACACACACACACACACACACACACACACACACAAAGCCTGAGGGTCCATATTTAAAGCATTTTTTAAATACGTTCACAATGCCTTAAAGATATGATTTCAGTGTACAATCTATGATAAACAAAAAATGATTTAATGGATATTTGTTAAAATGCAAATCATTCATTCAGACCACCTTGTTTATTAATAATGTGACTGAACAGCCGAAAGATGTCACAGACTATGATTCTATTTAAATTACAATCTTCATCCTTCATCGGTGTGCCTGCCAGCACAGCATCACTGAAATCCCAGCTGGACTCCAGTGTCGCTGTCAGGAAGGGTGGAAGAACAGCTGTAACTGTACAAAAGGGGTGTCCAGATGGACGTGGATCTCATAACTCAGTCACAATGTTTTAAGTGTGATGAAGCAGAAGCTGCAGCAACTGCAGACACTGATAAACCAGTGCAGGCGGGTGCCATTTAGGAGACAAATGACTTACAAACCACATACACACTTGCTAAGATTATTATTAACAGATTGAACTATGTTATGAATATGTATCTTGAAATGTATTATCATGTGATCAACGGGTCAGTAAAATGTAAAGTATATGGCACAGTTACAGGACAAAGCTGGAAAATGTCTCAAGAGGGAGTCAGTAACGGTGCATAAGAGTCATTTTTTTATAACTTTAAGGTTGTAACTGGGGAAGTACCTTTTTAAAAGGTATACCTTTGTACTTTATTTATCCCTAAAAGGTGCATATTAGTACTTTCAAGGTACATATTAGTATCTCAGGTGTACATATTAGTAAGGGTACTGCCCCAGTGACAGTGAGTTAAAACGACATATGATAATGGTAAACATATTTTATTTCTTTACTAAACCAAAGAAATGGAGCTCAGTGAAGCAGTAGGAGTTTTTGTCTTCCTTCAAGAACAACAAAAGCAATTTCATTACTTTGTCAATAACAGATCTAGCAGTAGAAACATGCCTAATTGTTAAGAGTTAGTTAAGAGTTCTATTTACCATGACGCCTGTGAAGAGACACACCACCTTGCCACAGCTGGTGTGAGGGGACACATCTCCGTATCCCACTGTGAGGAAGGTGATGGCTATGAGCCATAGTGCAGTGTCCATGCCGCCTGTCTCTACCTGCTGCTGCCTATAGGTGGAGACAGAGAGCGGCTGTGTAAATATACAAAAGACATGTATTGTGCAAAACTTCAACTGATTGAAACCTTCAAACGGATTGTTGCAGAAAAGACAACAGTGTTAATGAATCACTCATCCTTGCCGTGACAAGTAAACTAGAATGTATTGTTCAAAATTTGACAGTCTGTAATGAGCTGGTGCTGAAGAGCAATGTGTTTGTTCCTGAAATAAATCTATTGGTAAGAAACGTATGACCACAACTCAAATTGACCATCAACATCATAAGAAGCATGATAAAACTTGATGAGCTGTTTCTAATGAGCGAATGGAAAAAGCATAATAAATACTGTTGTATAAGTGTTTGTGTTTCTCTACAAATAATTCACGTTCTGTACCTTTCACACAGTCGCAGCATCCAAGCCGCGGAGAGCCAGAAGAACATAATGAAGACCAGCAGCGTGCGGGCTGGATACTTGTTCATTAGCACCTTGAGCACAAAGCGGAAGGAGAAGTTGATGTTGTTGAGGGAGCCGATGCTCCTGTACGAGGCGCTGAGGAGCACCTTGCTGTGTAGCAGGACGGCTCTGTGCACGAGATACAGTCTCAGGAACATGAGGGCCGACAGCAGCAGCTCCACATCCAGCATGACTTCTTTGTGACTGGAGGACAAGCAGAGGGGGGTGGAGGAATTTTGCTCCGGCTTCCCCCCTTGTCTGTCCTCCATATCGGGCCTCAGGTAGATAGCCACGGGATGGATAGCGCAGACAACGAGCTCCACGGAGATGCCAAGTACCCGGTTACTGGTCATGGCAATGCGCCAGTCCACCTGGTTGTGGTCAATGATGAAAAGCTTGAAGAAAGGAAAGAAAAACAGAGGCAGGATGTGTATCAACAAGAGAATCACTTGATTGATCTCATAAGGAAGCAATGATTAACAAAGTATGGCAGAGACGAGAGAGCGAGCAAGACATTCTTGATTCACTGTAAGAACGGGGCCAAAACAAACACAGCCCTGCCCTCCCTGATAGGACGTCCAGCTGTAAACTGTTTTGCTTGTGAAGGACAAGTGTGTCAGTGAAACTACTCGAAACCATAAATCACAACTGAATGGCTCATTAATTACATGACACAAAAAATATTAAACATGACTTAGAGCTGAAAATGAGTAACACCATGTAAATCAACAGTCGTCTTGGATTACAACAGACGGTTTGAAAAGTACATGGACCAGAATTCGGTTGTAATTTTGATCGTTGCTTACATTTGCCTGCTTCACTTATTGTACCACTTCCAGCTGCTGCATAATCTGAAAACATTTGTCACTCTGCACTACAAACTTTTCCTCATCCATGAGGTCATTCGCTGCGATGACAATACTTTGATCAAACATTTAAGCATTTTAAATTAATAGACCTATACTGTGGCAAAAAAGGCATGGTTTAGAGAGAAAAATTCATAATGCTAAACTGCACCAAATACTGTGACTTATAAAAAAAAAGTAACATAATTAACCATACCATACTATAATCATATCACAATAGAAATGTATTTGTAGTAGTTAGTAAGGTTTTGCTTTTGCTTCGTTAAACAAAAAAACATTAAAAATAAAAATATTAGAGTTGTCAGTATATTAATATACACAATCTTGATTAAAGAAAAAACAAAGGATAAAAAGAAAAATGTTATTGCGACTTTTCTGATATTTTTCAGACTTTTCTTCTTATAGAAATGCGCTTGCACTGGTGGAAATGGACTTTATAATGCATTCATTTGCTTTTTAAAGTAAATAAGTGAAACAAACTGTGTGTATTTGTATATACAGTGTATAAAGACACTGGTCAATATGTGTTAAATTTAAAATACACTAACTTTTAGAAAGTGTTCCTGTAGCTCAAACAGTAGAACAGAGCATGGCACTATAACTACAATAAGATCATGGCTTTAATTCCCAGGAAATGCACGAATGTATAAATTAACTAATTATTCATACAAATTCTCTTACTTCTGTGTAAATAAATGATGTTGCTTCATGAATACTTCATAAAAAAGACGAAAAAGAAGAAAAAAAAACTTTTCTTGAAAGGAGCCTATTTGCCCTCTTGTACACTACTGATAACGTTCCGTGTGCAACATGTGCTTGCATAAGTTCCTGCTTTGATAGGAATCACAACTGAAACAACTAATACTCAAAAGTGACCTTAATCAACGCAAGACTACTTGCAAAAGCATTGCCCTTAATCTTGAGTAGTGTAAATATTTCAGTGTACAACACTGAATATATCAGCCCCTATGAAATCTTACATTTATTTGCTTTGATACGAGTTAATCTATTAATCCAGCTGCAGACAGTCAGAGATTTTGTCCCTTGAATGAGGCCTTACAGTGAGGGGTGCAATATGAGTCCCATGGGAACACAGTTAAGGCTTCATCGGGCACAGGGAATAGAGTGGGGGTTGGGCTGAACTGAGAGAGATGTGAGACCGTGTAAAAGCAGGTAATGTTTTGGCAGGGTGGGCCGATGGAGACATGTGCTGAGGCAATTAAGACTAGTGAGGGCTTTTGGCCAAATGTCATACTTTCTCAAAGTACACCAGATTTTAGAAGACAGACATTTACATGACACACTCACACACAAACACACACACACACACACACACACACACACACACACATACATATACGTTCTCAGCTCTTTTTCTACTTCGCTTTTGTTTAACCAAATGAGTCACAGTAAAGTGAAGTGTAACTGACTGTTAGGTACTATTTTTTTTTACTTGAGGACCCTTTAGCCCCCATATTGCTGACTCTTTGTGAGGAGTTCAGATAAGCCCCATCTGCTCCTCACACTTTTGCCTTCTTATCTCGATACTGCACTTGGAGATCCCCTGCTGTGAAATGTTTTCTGAGTTTGCTGCTGTTAAAATTTAGTCAGGTTTCTTTCACCGGCCTCACTCAATTTACTTTTTACTAATTATTCTTTCTTGCTTAACCCAAAGCAACATACACTACAGTTTGTGTTACAGTTTGTAACTACAGTTAGTATTTTCCAGTATAAATGACTAAAGAAGTTGAGTTAATAATGGGAATCTTCTAATGTATTACACTATTTAACACCTTTAACACCTCTCATAGGGACATGACATCACTCCTACAAATGTGTACTTGTATTTGTTTTCTTTTTCAGCTGTCAACACAGAAGACAACAATTGGCATTCCTTTCTCATTAGTATGACAAGAAAGGACTAGTAGAAACAAAACTGAAAATTGTACCAAACCTTTTTAAACGCTTCAAGAATTTCTTAAAGGAATAGTTCACCAAACAATGATAATTCTGAGATTGTTTTACTAGCGAAATATTTGAAAGAATATTTCAACTGTTTATGTCTATACAATGAAAGTCAACTTTCATTGTATGGGCAAAAAATATCTTCGTTTGTGGTACACAGAAGAAATAAAGTAAACAAGTTTGGAACGACATGACAGTGAGTAAATGATGACAGAATTGTCATTTTGGGTGAACTGTACCTTTAAGAGTACTTTCTTCAGACATTAAAAGGAGGCAATTCAACGGATTCAGATTGGACAAAAATACTCACTCTGATGTCTTTATAATGGAAGGCGATGATGAGAATGAGCAAACACCCCGTGGAGAAACTGATGAGACCATTTATGGAGAGGGCATATATGGATCCCTGGAGAGAACAGACAAAACAAAGAGAATGAGAGTGAATTATACAAAAAAGGTTACAGTGTCATACTACTTTTCAACGTAAGAACTGAAAAATACTAGTTAATGCAACTGATAAACATTTAATAGTCTAAAGTTACAGTATTTCACTGTAATTTCCTCTGTTTAATTATTACATTTGGTTTAAATAAAGTGAGGCAGGTGCTTCCTGTTGAAAGATGTGGAACGCAATGAGCAATTTAACATTTTTAGAATCCTATTTAAGATTGCTTTGCTCACTCCAATGACCATGTTATGTGGGGAGGATAGCGCATGAAAATCCGAATCAAGCTTATATGCCATTAGAGGTCAAAACTCAAATCCATTATTCAAACAGGCGCTAATTATGCACTAAATGATGTGGAAAGATGCAATATGACCGTAGGCAGTGTGAGCAACACAAGGGGGAGGGAGACAAAATGTGGAAAAACTTGCATAAATAGCCAATTTTCCTGCATAACCTGTTTTCCAAGAGAATGGTGAGCTTAAATAAATTATCGTGCCTGGAAGATCGTTCTGTTAGCATGTGTTCCTTCTCCATGCCAATGCAACGAAAATAATATAAAACAAATATGTGCATTGCTATGCAACTTCATGAGCAAATGCCATTACATAGGCAGAAGAAAATGGGCAAAAATTCTATTCTGATAAAATGATAGTATGATAGTTTCATAGATCAGGTTCCTTGTCACTTTTGGTGTTAAGCAAGGTGTCCTGCATCAGTTGGAATTCTGTGAAACCCCTCTGTGGCCAACTAATCATTTTATGCACTAAAGATGAGTCGGACATTTTGAAGAAATTCAGACTGCTTGGTCATGTATTTTCACAAAGACATCAATGGTAAATTTAACAATACGAGAGACCACATTTCATAGAGTGAAATCTGGCATAACGAAAGTCGTTTAATAAGACCAGGTGCACTTAGGGAGGAAACTTCCATTGCATAGGTTATACACCCAATCAATGCATGCTTTGGGTTGTATAAAGACTTGGCAACTTCATGTACACAGTTCTGTTCAATTTATCCTTTAGCGATAGTTCACCCCAAAAATGAATAATCTGTCATCATTTAATCTGTCATCACCCTTGAGTTGTGCCAAACCTGTGTAAGTGTCTTTTATCTGTTGAACACAAAAAAAGATATTTTGAAGAAATTTGGTAACCAAATAGTTGCTAGTAGCCATTGACTTCCATAGCATTTTTTCTCCCCATTACTGGAGACCATCGACCTTTTGGTTACCAAAATTCTTTATAATATCTTCTTTTGTGTCAGAATTTTCATTTTTGGATGAACAATCCTTTTAAATACAAAGTCTAAAGACTTTAGCATCTATAGAAACAATTTATAGTGATACTAAGTATATATGGTTGCTTTGTTGGTTTGAATTGCATACGCAATATTCTAAAAGTTTCTCACAATATTGGTTTAAAAAAATAATTAATGATTCTTTGTGTTCATGCTGATGTTTGTGAATGCACACACCAACATTAAGGAAACAGTAAGTAAAATTTTCGGGCGGGTAGTGCTGAAGTTTGTTTTGCCCACTCCTCAGTCACCACGGTATGTGGACAGGACAGCACGTGAAAATCAGCATAGTGCTTTTGTCCCGTTTGAGGTCAACACTCAAATCCATTATTCAAACAGGCGCTAATTATGCACTAAATGGTGTGGAAAGATGCAATAGGCAGTCTGAGCAGCACAAAGGGAGGGGGACAAAATGTGGAAAAACTTGCATAAATAGCTGCTTTTCCTGTATAATTTGCTTTCCATGAGAATGGTAAGTTTAAATACACCGTCACGGTTGCAGAAGTAGGCTATGCTTTGGAGGCGTAAATTAATTCTTTCTCTAAATTGTCTGAAGCAGTATAATCAAAAATAAGTTTTAAGCAATATGACCAAAAATAATTGGAGGAAACTTGCTAGAGCAAATCAAGAAAACAGAGATGAAAACACTGATTGGTTGTCAGTGAGGACATTAAAACTCACCCGTGTTGACTATTACAGTATGAGGCTGCAAAAACGAAGAGTAATACATTTTATAAAGGTCTAAATGTAGAAGATGTAGAAGCTTTTGTTATTGATGTTAAATAATAATGATTTTTTATCACACTCATGTAACCATTGTAAATATGGGTAAAGAGTTTAAAAACAGCTGATGCATTCAAATTCCTTTCATAATAATTAATGAGGTCTTCAAATGAGTGTTTTCGTACATTCACGAAATGGAAATCAGAGCAGGGGCCAGACAAATGAAAAAATTCAGAAAAATGAAGTTAAGAAATTTCTAAAAATAAATTCCAAGAAGTTCCTAAATACAATTTTTTTTTAACTCTTCATTTCGCAAATATTTTCTTAAGAAAATCTGTTTTTTCCTTACAAAAAAAAGATGACAGGCTTTGCAAGGGCCAGATTCCAAAAAAAAAAAAAAAAAAAAAAAGGTTCTATAGAAAGAAGTTTAGGAATTTTCTTTAGATAAATTCCAAGGCGTTGGTAAGAATGTTCCTAAGGGCAATTCTTGTTTCTTTTTTTATGACAGACTTATGTAACAAAATATAAAAATAGCAGTCAATAAGAATTTTATTCCTAAGAATGTTTTGTGAAACTGGCTTCAGGGATATACTAACCATTATTATTATTATTAAATAAACCACAAAAAATATGTGACAGTTCCATACATAAAACAACAGAGCAAGGTGCTAGCAACACCAAGGTCATGGGTTCAAATCTTAGAGAATGCATGAACTGATACAATGCACTGCACTGAACTGCACTGTGATTTGCTTTGGCTAAACGCATAAATGACCAGACACATCAAAATAATGACTACTCTGGGAAACATAACAGGTAATAAGACAGTTAATACAGTGCACACTATCTGGTTTCCTGCGTTAGTTGTGTTTTCTCTTTTGGTCAACCTGCTACCCCCCATTAATGTGTTCTCAAGAAACGACGATTCTCCTTCGACGCATTTTTCGAGATAACTGGCTGATTATTTGGGGAACGGAACGAACGAAACTCCATTGATGTATAAAGGTATTTGTGTGTATCACGACCCGCAGGGACCCAATGTGAGACCTCAGAGAAGTTTCCGAGGTTTTTTGATTGGTGAAAGTCAATGAAGAACATCTCGTGTTTTTCCGTGTGTGTTCGGCCAATCCCGTAGGTGCTCGAGCTCCCTAAACGAACGTGTTTTGTCCAAGTGAAACATTATTTAATAGATCACTAAATCAGCCTAATTTACTCCAGTTAAAGTCATTTCAAAGGTTAGATCAAGCAGCAATAGTACATGTATCCACTTTTTACAGTGTAACAAAACAGTTAAGATTTTGCTTCAGCAAAGACGTTTTAG
Organism: Tor tambroides; assembly: GCA_021397915.2. Classification (NCBI taxonomy): domain Eukaryota; kingdom Metazoa; phylum Chordata; class Actinopteri; order Cypriniformes; family Cyprinidae; genus Tor; species Tor tambroides. The sequence goes on along the minus strand of JAFVLL020036163.1, from coordinate 12,997 downwards.
TTCCACACAACTAAAATAAAATTAAATTTAGCTATGTATATTTCAACCAGGCGTAATTTTGGAACGTTTAATTTCTTTATTTAGGTAAATCATCTTTTTGTCTTTTCTTCTAAATTTGGGTGATATTTCTCTTTATTGAATATCATTTTACCCTCTAGAGCTCAAAACTGATGCTCTATCCATCAAATTCACCACTCGGTTGTCTTAAGCGTACTACTGGTTTGTGTATTTCACTATTATAGCAGTAGATCTACTTACTGGTTGATACACTACGGGGCACAGCTCAGCATGTAATACCATCAGCAGAATGCCTAACAACGCGGTTCCCAGTGCCCACGCGCAGAGGCGCTTCTTCTCCTCCAAAAGGAACTTTCTGTCTCGCAGTCTGTAAAGATTTCCCCCCTCGATCGGACTGAGTCTCTTCCCCGTGTGAGACAGCGGTACACTTATCTCCGTCGTTTCTCCGTTGTGGTTGACAAGTCCATCACAGTTTCTGCCATCCACCTTGGTGTCCAAGTGCGCAAAGCGAGCGGTCATCTCCATAGCGCGCTCTTGTCTTCAGTCCATACAGACATCAGTCGCCTTGTTCTCCATCCTGTCCTTCTCCCTCTCCAACCAAAATTTCGGAAGGCATAGCACGCTGAAGTCAAGAAAGTATTTCAAAGGACAGAGTGAAGACCGAAATGCGCACTCCTACCAGCGAACTTACACTTACACTGTTACGCGCCTCAGCATTTGACTTGGGTCTGTGGGTAGGCGCTCTGAAACTGTTCACTATGAAGTAGCGCTCTTACGTACGCCGTGGATGGACTGCATCAAGTTCTTTAGATGTGGTGTCGCCTCATATGATGATTGTGGCATACATTTTTTCTTCGTTTGTTGGGATTAGCTAATGTTTATTTCAGGAAACTATCGTTCAAACTTTTGGCAATGTTTTCTAAAAGAGTTACAGTTCAAGATAATTGGAAATGCGAAACTATAAGGAAGTTATATGGCAGTGGAGTGAAGCTCCAAACATTTAACGATACAAGTGTTAGAATTAAGTTTGTAATAGCTCATATTTGCGCTCTCAGCACGTCTGAGCTACGAAATACAGTCAATATAAACACTGGCAAATTTGTCCTGAGGGGTACCTCTAGTGGGAGACCCGTTTAGTGCAAGACTAACGGTTCAGTTAATTGTGTATACTGTAGGTCCAGTGCTCCAATTACGGTAGACTTTATAAAAAATGATTTTATATGTATTTTCGGGCAACAATCTGTTCCCTGCGTGATGTTACTAGACTAGTTGTCTTTGTACACAAAACATATTTCTTTTAGGTAAGTGATAAATACTGGCGGCATTAGTCATATTAGTGCACCGCCCAATGGATTGCAACGATAGTAGCTTACTGTGCTATGGTTACCTCTACTAACTTATGTTTAGCAGCTAGTTGCATTTTTTGAGGTTAGCCTATTGAAACATTTCAAAACACCAGTTAAACTATATACTTATATGTAAAAGGAATATATATTTTAAGACTCAAAGCCTTTCTTCTTAAGAGTTGAAAACGGGGTCAGACCACACTTTGCTGGCAGGTGAAAATCAACTATTGCACTGCACACCGCAGTTGATATAAGCCTATATTTGTTTGTTAGTTTAACACTGACAGCTAATTTAAAGCATTTGATAACGAGATTCCTATATAGACCATTCAGAAAATGAAACATCAAACTGTCACTTCTATAATGAACTCTACAGGGACAGGAACTCAGAAAGTAAACATGAGTGGCCACGAGGTTTGTTGCTCTCTCCTCTTCGTTTACAATCCACCTCCTTCAAACCCAATGAACTGAAGCAGATTCTATTTCTATGCGCAAATCCTTGCTTGTCTTCCTCTAGGAATGACGTAATGACCCTGGGCTATGTGACGCACAAGCCCCATGTGGATCCTTCCGCCAGGGCATCCTGTAGCACAGAACCTACAACAACCATCTCAATAAGTGTTTAGTCCAACTCAATCTAGGAGCCCATGAAGAGTAATACATTAGGTTGTTTCCATCATATATTTGGCTTGATTTCAGAGGTTAGAAGGTCTTTAGAAAGCTTACAGAGATCCTATAACCTTTAGCCTTCACAGTAGGCCTTCTTGAGACTCCCCAAACTCCCAATTCTTCAATCAGGCCATAAAGAGCATGAAAAGATTCAACATAAGGTTTAAAAGTCTGAGTTTGTTCATTTTCAGTCTATGAAGAATAATGTGAATTGCACAATTCAGGAATAGATTATATCCAGAATCAGCCAAATCGAAAAAAATTCAGGAAAATTTTTATATTTTACCATAATCAAATAATAATAAAAAAAAACTGTTACTGTTTTAGTTATAAAATATATATTTGTAACATCTGTTGGACACAGCTCATTAGTTTTTTGCAATATTTACAGTGATTGCAAAACAGCAAAACAATATTTTAAAGATTACAGGGAAAGAAAGCACAAATAAATATGCATTTGAAGACTGAGAAAAAAAGGCATAATTTTGTAAACATATCATAGGTTATAAGGTTAACATACAAAACTGCACACAAATTAATTTATATAAAAATAATAATGATATAGCAAAGGTAAAATCTAAAAAGGCAGATTATAAAATCATTTCTGCTGGTACACATGACAGCATGCATTGTGAGATGACATTGTACACTTTTACTTGCCGGTTTTTACAAAACAAATATTACAAGCAGAAAATCTGTTATGTACAATCAAAATATCTAGATAATGAAATGGAAATATGGCCTGTAATGAAATTATGGCTTGAGGCAATGCATGCTACCACCTAGTGGTATTAGAAAAAAATGACATTACAATTATCATCATTTAAGCAAAGGTAAATTGTAAAATTGTGCACAGAATCTAGTCTAATTAAATAAGTAATGTTTTTGTTAATGCAGTCCTCTCTATATCTTGACCAAATATGATTATTCTTAAAGGTGAATACCCATTAGTCAGGAACTTTATATGCAGCAACTAATTTGAAACCTCACCCACACAGCACTCTTTGGCTTCAGTATATGAGAAAATTTTTAATAGAAAAGGTATAAGATGCTTGTTGTTTTAGAGGTAACTTCATAAACTATCACACCTGAGCTGAACTGCTGGTAATATCTGGGAATGTGCATCCATTGAGTATTTCAGTGAATAATTACATTCACTCAAAAACAATCTACTCCATTAAATATCACTCAACTGTTCTATGAATAAAAAGTTGCCAAATCATTTAAACATTCACTACAGAAGCTACTGGAAAAGTTGTGTTTTCCATATCTATGGCTAAAAAAATTCAAGTATGCAGTAATCCAACTTTGGCAAAGTTGAGAAATAATTTCTGTACAGTTTGTGATCAAGTAATAACAGAGCCAGTGTTTTGTGCAAGAGAAGTTTAAACATATTGATTGACTATTTTTATCACATGAAAACCTAAAGCTAAAAACCCAAAGAAAGATAAATAATGGCAGAATAGATAAAATGAAAAGCTTAAAGTTCATTTGAATATATAAGCCCAAAATCAATGAAAAGTTAAATAGTCGACGTGCCTGACACTATATTTCAAGTTTATGATTTCATTCTAATAAGCTATAAAGTTCCCTGCAGATTGGCAGATACATTTTACATTATAGATACACTGGTTTTGGTTACCCTTTCACTGTCCCCCAGGTTTGGAGGGTAGCGTGAGGCACAATGAACTGAGGAGGGGCTTTGGGTACGACGTAGTAAGCAAACAACGGAGAAGGTGCTGGTGCGCATACAGTCGTGAAGAACACGCCTCTCTTCTTCTTGTACTGGGGCCACATGGGCGCAGGGTTATAAAAGTACTGCGGGCCAGGGATCTGTTAATGACAGAAAATGTTTTACAATGCTAGTTTAATTACTTTTTTAATTCAAAAAATTACTGTAGTGTGTGTTCAAAAAGTGCTAAGAAAAATCTTGCAAGAACTTTTTTTACTGAGTGTAATTTGCTGAAGTGAACTTTAAAGGGACAGTACGCCTTCAGTTGCTGGTCCATAGCATAGAAAAAACACTATGCAAGTCAATGGGAACCAGCAACTGAAGTTGAACTATCCCTTTACGCAATGCATAATGGTATTTACTTGAGCTGGAGTAAACTTGCGTGGCCCTTTAGGCTCCCTTGCTTTAGATCTTGTTGTATGAATTGTATTCTTCACTGTTTTCTCCTCTACTTTTTTCATTTCGTTCTCTTTCACCTCCTCTTCTGTATCACTTGAGACTGCTGAGCCGCAGTCAGATGAGGTTGCTGAGTGGTAGTCAGATGTATCCAGATTCACAGAATCCACTTGGCTAAAAGTATCATCCTGATTCAAGTCCTTTTCCTCATCCTCCACTTTAGCAAACTGAGCTACTGTAAAATATCTGCCATTCTCCCCAGACCTGCGGGAACATATGAACGTGAACAATTACTTTTAGTGATAAGTTCTCACTTCACAGAAAATGTCAAGTATAATCATTCATAAAAAGGCCAAAAGGAACAGTCTTTTTTAATTTATCAAATAACAAGCCTTTCATAGAAATATTCTAGAACTTACCGCACACACACCTCCAATGGATCGATCCAGATTGTGATCTCACGAGGAAAGCCTAACTCACTTGGCTTTAAGCCACTCTCCATGCATGCTTGTGATACTGATTCATCAAAGGGAATTCTGTCATTTATTCTGATGCATCTGAGTAGGGAATAAAAAATGGTCATATTGGGAATAATTGCGTTTGTAGGCCTTTCTCATGTAGAGTATGAATTTCCACTTATACAACAAATTAAATGGTCAGATTTTTAAAAGAAATTAATGTTTTATTTAGCAAGGATGCATTAAATTGAAAAATCCTTGAAAAATGAATCACACTTTCAATTAAAAAAATTAAGAAGTACAACTGTTTTATAATAAAAAGATGTGTTTCTTGATCATCTAATCAGCACATTAGAATGATTTCTGAAGGATCATGTGACGCTGAAGACTGGGGTAATAAATGCTGAAAATTATTTTTGATATATTAATTTAGTGTTGCATTGATCAGGGAATTACACATCACAATTCAAAACAAAACACTTTTAATATATAACTTATAACTAGAATATATAAGTTTCCTATAAAAAAGTACAATGAGTTTTCCTAAATCAGTAAATCCTCTTCATTTACCTGTACGCCTGTCCTTTGCAAGGATTGTCTGAGTACCAGTGGTCTGTGAACTTTTTAAGCAGAAGCTCTTGTAATTTAGCAGCGAAAAGCTTGGCTTTAATTTGATCCACACCTCCACGCTCCACTGCCAGACCTTTCAGAAAGTTCACTCCAGCACTCACTTCCTTCTTCATTCTCACCACTGTAAAGAAAAACAAAACTGAAATTTTAATCTGGGGCTTTGTTACAATCACAAACCACAAAGTTAGGAAATAACTCTGATTGACTTCCTTTGTTTAAGTCGAACGTTTTAGCATTCTTATTTCGAATACTATTCTCGGTGTACATTTTAAAAGTAGGTGAATCAATAAACACACAAAAGAAAAATATAAAAAATATATATATTTCCAAGCTTGAAAAAAGTGTTGAAAAAACCTTCTTCTAGGCTTCTTTTACATTCAAATAAACAAATAAAAAGCACACCTATTAGTTTCTAGTCACCTGCCAAAAATATTAACACATATCAAATAAAATAAAATAAAATTTCTCATGTGTAACCACAACCTGAAACACCTACACTTTTGTAGGTCATCTCTATTGGCATCTGTGATGGAGGAACTTCCCTGAGCACTGTTTTCTCTTTCTTCTGATACCTGTTGAAGCTGTGTCAGATGTTACTCAACTCCACCACATGTGAAGACTTGTTATTCTGATAGGATGCCACAGCCCTAATTTGCATTACAGGCAAATAAGATACAAATAAGGAAAAAGAGTCACTCTTTTTCCAACAGCATATTGCTAAATAAGGTTTACAGTTGCAAATTTAGACACATAAAAGTACAAATAAACATGCATCTTTCGGACTCACATTGGAAGTTGTATTATCAAATTAGTATTATCATAGTGCTATATTGCTGAACAAGATACCTGACTTAGGCCACTCTTTAACTTTTTTATGAATTGCAGGATTTTATATCCAAGCCATTTAATGAATGATCATGACCTGAACTGATTTTTTTTTTTTTTTTTGAGTTAATAAAACCACAATGAAGATATTTTTAATAAATGTTTTATTCTACAATTAACAACAGTTACTGTTCAAATTCAACTTTGGCTTGTGAATCATGTTAGTCTATGGATGACAATTCATGAGTCTTTGTTAATTCCAAGAAAAAAAAATGGTTAACCTATAAAATGTATATAACACTAATTAAACCAAATAAACAAGTATCTGCCACTCCAAACATGCGACTGAGGTTGTTGCATTAGGCAACCTTTGAGCAACACGCTGTGAATGTACTCAAGCATTAGTCAGAGTGCTGATTTGAGTGACACAATACTAACTCATTCAAGAATAAGTCTCTTTAACAATGCACAAAGGGCTCAAATAGAGCTGAGATCAAATCTATTTTCCACCTACATATCAAACTTTTGAGCAACTTGTGACAGAATCTGCAAATTAAGTAAAGCAGAATGTCACGTGCATGGGTTCAGATGGACTGCAAACAGCCACTGACTTGTGTAGAAAGTGAGCAGGTCAACAGATGCTGAAAGTTTTGTCTAGGCTATGACTAATTGTGTAATTAATGGTAGACACATCACACAAACATCATACTGTATGATATGTAAGACCATTTATTTTGAAGAGGAGAGGTTGTATTTGAAGTAGACTATATGATAAAAGGAGATATAAATAAATACAATAAAAGGAGAGATCACTGGCATATTCTATAAATGGACGCTGAACGGACGTTACTCCATTCTATACATGTCTATATAGCATGAATCGCTCGTTATAAACTCAGTGTGGACCATTTTAGGCAAAAAGCAATTTTCCAGACAATATAGGCCTATCTGTCTATGTATTTTCCAAAGCGCTTGTCGTATGTAGGGTCGTGGGATAATGTTTACAATAGTCAAATATTCTAATCTATTATTATAGTCTAGTAAAACTGATAGGTCTATTAAAAACCTGAGCAAAATTACTGTATAAAGGAGTAAAAATCGCAACGCACTCAAGAACGCTATTCAGTCACGTGCTACACGCGCACCACATGCAATACTGAAGGTTTTCAAGCAAGCGGTTGGGAAAGCGCATCATCGGAAATTCCCATAAGAAACCCCCAAATCATTTGTATATACTGTATGCAGGCCTATATATTATATATATACACATTTACTAAACATAGCTAATGCATACAGAGTGATAAAACTAATATGGTGTCTCCAAAAGTAATAATGTATTTTTTCAGCCTTTTTAAAAAAATCTTAATATAATGGTAGTAACATCCTATTACAGTAACAAGTACGATCGTGATACTAGTACTTGAACATTTTACATACATCACATTTATGTTTTTACACTTTAATTCCTATAACTTCTAGACAACAAATGAGAAAGAAAAACTTTAACTATTATTGTTTATAATGGATAGTTCTTAATTTCTTACCGATATACGCTGAATCCCAAACGACTAGATGTTTTTCGTTCTCCTAAGTTATATTCCTCAAAACTGTTATATCCAAATAGACTAATAACCTGAGTAAGCACGTTGCTTCCTTGTTGTAGTACACTAGTGCTCCACGTTTCTTCATTCGCGTTGGGCTCCGTCGACCAACAAACGCGTCATTTTACCGTCAGCGATTAGCATATGACTCACTTCCTTGTCCATAAAGTACAGCTTACATTGTTTCTACTACAAGCAGTCATGTCTGTTATTATGACGCTGATTCACTCAAAGCCCAAATATGGTCAGAGCTAGTGTACTAGGAAGTAAGTGTAAAATATAAGAATCCAATTGGCCAGAATATTAATTTACACCAGGAATTTAAGAAGACGTTGTAAGAACACGTGCTATGTTATGTGTGCTACGTCTGTGATAGTGTAGATTAGTTTAATAATAATAAAAGGTTATTTAAAATACTGTTTGAAAGGCTGTGAATAATATATAGGCCTACTGTAGGCTATATACGTATACGTAGGCCTATGTATTTAGGCTATATTGTTTTTCATTATTTTTTGACAAACTCAAAAACAAAATAAACATAGGGCCTACCAATCGTCAAAAACATAAATTACAAATAAAATATCATAATAATATATAATTATAAATATATAATTAATGCAATTGATAATTTTTGAGGCAATTAGGCTACTCAATAATGAAACCATTAGTTCTTAAAAAAAAAGTATTTTGGAGGAATTTAAGACAAGAGTGGATCATTTAAAGGCACTATGTAAAAAGCAATGTAGTAGCGGTTAAGAATAGACAGAGAGGGCGTTGATAGAGGGTGAACTTCTTCTGATGTGCAGCAGATGGCACAATTGATCCCTTCTCTTTCTTTTTTCCTCCTTTATGCTGCTTTTCTGTTGCTCTCTGGGTCAGAATCTGATGTAAGAGCATGTTCATCAACCTGCGTAAGTGTTAGCTCAGCTTGCTTATATTGAAAATGGATAATGTCCTGATGATTTGAATTCTAGAGAACAACCTAGAAAACAGCATGAGATAAACGTTACACTCAGTTTTCTAGGCACTCCTTTGCAGTAACATTCAGTCACTAAAGTTAAACCGAAGTCACAGACAGATCACAGGCTACAGCATGTGCCAGATGCCAAATTATGACTAAAAGAAAGAGAGGTGGACACAGATTTAAATACAGAAAGTAGATCAGATGGCCATTACCAATATTCAATAAGTTTCTACTGACAGTGCAGCCAGGGGAATAATCAATCTGCCTCTGCTTGTAACAGGAATTTAAGAACAAAATTGGTAAACAGTGTGATTTCTCCTCATGTTCTCCTCCTTCCATTGTCTTTTCCTCTTGGCTCCAGATTCCTTGTCAGTGGGTAATTCCGGTCCTCAGCTGGTAGACTGATTGGATTTTTCCTGGATGCCTTTGAACAAGCAATTAATTTGGTCAAAGAGCCATGGGTGATTTGGCGTCCCACTTGAATTAAGAGTGTGATGCATTCCTTTGACCCGGCACATCAGCCCTCGAGAGGTTGGTGTTGCGTTAATCATAATGAAGAAAACCTCTGTGTTTGGTTCATTTGCATTTGATTCATTTTTCTTCAATACAGAAATGTGTCTTGAATGTGACATTTTGGCCATTCGTAGGCTGATTTCCCCAAAGTCTAAACACTGTGGCTATATCAAAACATTTTGTTTGTTTGTGCATCCCAACCAGCCCAGCAACAGTGGCTCGACCAATGGAATGAGTTTGGGGCAGGGCTATCTGCATGACTGACCAATGGCAGACACAGGGAGTGTTCGATCATAATTTTTGCAAATTTAGCAAATAATACTTCAGTTTGGTCAGAATTTGTGCCAGTTTGGCAACATGCCAAAGAAATGAAACATTTTACCTTTAATTTCTGGAAGTACTTTTTATTTTTTTTAATTCTCTTGCTCTCCCAGCTGCCTACAAGTCCTTGGCTTATTATCCACAACAATAATAGAGGTTGAAAAGTAGCTTGAGGGTTTTTTCTTAAACTTATCGCTACCAAGGCAAACAAACTCATATTACCTCGTATTAGAAACCACAGGTGTTTCGTAGCCATGGGAAATGATGAAGAGGAAGTTATGGATGAGGGCTGTACTAGTTTTGGTTGCCCAGGCCGAGCTTTGTGGCAATATAAGATTTCTGCACTGGGACATCATATCTGAAGGCAGTGTCTAATCTTTTTTTATTAAATATATATAAAAATAAATAATTTCAGACAAAAAATTTAAATAAAGATGCATTTTAAATTATATATTTTTATGTAGAATTTTAATCATATTTATTTGATTATGTGTATTTTTATTTCTTAAAAATAACCACTTTGGAATCAATTGTATATTACTGAAACACACAAAAAGAAATGCTCTCTGCTAGTTGCTTCGCCTTTAAAAATGTATTGATTTCGCGGGCTCCCAGCAAGCTTAATGCAATCGATAGCGATAGCCTTTCAAGATCAGCACCAGTATAAGCATACCATCCTCTCATGCACAGTTACCTCCACACAGCCACAAACACTCTCCCTCTGTATCCCCCTCACACCCCCAGGTAATGATTGTCCTTGGGCAAAAGAACAGTTTGTCTGCATTAGGAGTGAAGTGTTCCTAATGGGATTGTTCTCCCACTCTGGTAATGACGTTATGTATGAAGGACCAGTTGGGTTCTATAATGAAGGTGAAAGAGATTGCAGCACACTTTTCTTTGACCTCTGCTATCTACCCTGTCTTTTCTCCGTCTTTCATCCCACCTCAGCTCTCACCAGTTCTGAAGAAGATCGATAGTTGTTTATGTTTGCAGTGCGCTCAAAGATCTGCCTCGTTGGTTGTGTGGAGATAATGTGTGGTGTGATCTGTCCTTGTTACTCTGGGTGAGGGCAATCAAAGAGGTGAGACTGTGATTTTGATTACTTTTGAAGGGTTGTTCAATGTTATCAACACAAATGTAAAGCTCTGTTAGTCTTAACATTGTGTATTAACAGAATACTGTAATGAGCTACATGTGCTTAGATGTGAATAATTTGTGAAACTGCTTGTAATAATTACACATTGTTATTTTTTGGCTAACGGTAGTGATCAGAAAAAAAATGTCACAGGTCAGTTCTAGCGGTGATAGGGGTTGTGGAACAGCAAAACTCAGTTCAAACGACAGAACAGCACAATATTACAAATAGCCAATGCAACACTATTATGTTATTTGCTTGCAGTCCGCTTACATTTATAAAATTAAGTGTAACTGTGTTGGGATTATATTAATTTTTTTTTTTTTTTTTTTTTTTTTTTTTTTGCTGGCATTAAAAGAAACTTTTTAGTTTTTAGTTTTGGAATTTCTAGTTCCCAGCATGCTTTGCATCGGACCGGATAATAAGAGTGAGTGAACTGATATTAAGTGTTGTTTGATGTGTTTTTACATAGGGTGACATTTCTGTTTACTTCTGTGGTATATTTGAATTTATAATTAATTCTGTTATGTTGGAGTTTTGAGAGTTGCTGCGGTGAGGAGTGGAGATTTCCTTTTACATAATTTAGTAAGGTTTTCACCAGGCATTTCTTTACTTGGTAAATATATGTTAAGAAATTCTATTTAGCCTACATCTTTCCAAGCGCTGAAATTGATGACGACAAAAGTCGCAAATGATCCGCAGAAAGTACAGCTTGTTTTTTGTTTGTTTTGTTTTGTTTTGTTTTTCTGGCGCCCGTCTGTACTGTTTTAAATTATTTTCTATTTCAGTGCTTCACTGTTGCGACGTGGTTCGTTTTTTCGGTCTTGAACCCAAAACCCTACGTCAAATAAAAGTTTAGATTAAAAACCCCGCCAAAAACCTGCACGTTCTGTTCAGTCTGTGTTGGAACGTTAGAGCATGTCCCGTGTGAACCACCATTGTTCCAAACGTGTATGAATGGGGATTTCTGAATTCTAAAGGGAGACAAAGGTGAGGAAGGACTATATAAGCATATATAAATATGAAGACCGAGACAGGTTTTCACGCTTTTTTCTTCAGTAAATATTTCTCAGGGTGGTAGGCTTATTTTTAAAATTATTGGCGCGAATAACTACAACCATAAAGCTAGTGAATTTTACTGAATCCCTGAAAAGAAGAGGAAGAAAAAAGAAAGAAAAAAGACTTTGACCCAGAAGTGGGCGTATTGCCACAGCTAATAAGGTAATTTGTGACAATTTGTAAAAATGTGGCAACCTACCCTGGCCTGACATGAAGAATACCCTTATGCAGTCCAGCATTTGGTGTAAAATCTACTTTAATTATAAAGTTGTCTAAACACTCTAAAACATGTCTGTCAGTGTAGTTTACTTTATTCACTTGTTTACCCAACAACTATTTAAATATGACAAACAGGGAACCAGAACATAAATATCATAAACTATTTCTCCTTGATTATAAAACATGTTATATTTTCACATGATATTTCTGTCTTTTTGAAGAGTCATCTGTCAGGATTTCGCTCCGACTGTCCTGCACCTCTCTGTTCTGCATATCAATGTTCACTTTCCCTTTCTTGTCCCCCAGACTCAGTTCAATGTGTTTCTCCTGCGGGAGGTTCTCAGGCAGGGAGAGGCCAGGATGGGGTTGCGGACCAGGGAGAGAGTTTCAAGTTCAAGTGCAAGATTACATGTTCCTGACCAAGAGGAAGAGCCGAGGAAAAAAAGTGTGGTAGCTAAGCCGAGAGGAGTCATCTGTATGCTGCTGTAACCTTAACAGCACATTGATTCCGAATGAGAGAAAAAGTGAACAAGAGAAGCCGGGGAGGAAAATCCACCCCTCTGCTTTCTCTTCACTGCTGCTCTCCTCCTCTTTCCCTCCCACTAAGATATTCTGTCTGAAGCCACCCCCCTTCTCTCTCTCTCGATCTGTCCTGTATTCCTATCCTTCACTCTCTCCTACACATGCACATACTATTAAACACCACTTTTCTAATTTTTCTTCATCTTTCATCAGGTCGTCTTTTAGCACACCGCTTTAAGAGCCTCTAGTATTTCTGTTTCTCCCAACGGGTGGAGAAACCGGCTCAATGCGGCTCTCTCTCGCTCAGCTGTGTATCACACACTGGGATAGCCTGTTTCTCATTGAGAGGCCCTTTTTTACTTGTAACACATGAGTCTCGCTCTCTTTGCGGTGCAGGTTTCCCTCCCCCTCCCCTTCTTCTCTACACTTATCCGTAAAGAAAGGAAGGAAGCGGAAGAGAGAGGTGTCTGTGAGGAGGAATGATGAAAAGGCAGAGAGAGAGAGAGAGAGAGAGAGAGAGAAGGAGGGGGTAAAAGAAGAGAGCAGGACTGAGGAGAATGGACTGGCAGAAACGTGAAATACGAGAGGG
>JAFVLL020036161.1:0-12826 GCA_021397915.2 Tor tambroides | reverse complement strand
AACCGCTTTAGTCCCGATTGATTTGTTAGGTTATTTCAAGTCAGGTTTTGGACTTTAATCCCCGCTTTTCTTAGCGTCTTTTATGGAACAGGCCCCAAATCCCCTTCACTGATAAAAATCATTTGTCAAATGTTGCCGTTTGGGTTATTCCATCGATCACAGAGTGGGAACGGCAGTGGACCATTGAGAACCACCACAGAAAGTATGTGATCAGTATCATGATCAGTATCATAGACTTGTTCACTACACTACTAAATAGTGCACTATGTGACGTTCACCATATAGAAGAGAGATAAAGTGTTAACAGTTACTGATTTCAGCTGCAGACTCAGTGTCTTTTATAGCGTAGGGGGCGGGACACTTCAGATTCTAGACAGCTTTTGATTGGACAGAATATCTGATGAGAAGCTGGAGTGCAGAATGATGTCGTCAAAATTGCTGATGTACTTTTTGAATGCATACATGTATATCCTCTAAACGCAAAACATTTGTCATTGTTTTGGAGCACACTAGCTTATAGGCTGAAATACCCAAAACTTCAATTACTGACAGACTTTTTTTTTATTACAACACAGCACCACAGTGTCCTGAGACGGGGTGAAGTGTGCGGGTGAGCTGGCAGAGCACATGGCTGAACGTCTGAAGACGTCTGTGTGCCGTTTGAAGGAACTGACAGAACCATTCAGTTCGGCGAGTCATTTAGTGCTTCCCAAAAAACATTTTTGCCCACCACTGCAAATAACTCATTGTTTGGTGCATTGCTAATTAAATAATTTAACACGTCGTTCTTCAGTGTGTTTATATCAGCTGTACTGTAGGGTTCAACACAGCATTCACAAAGTATATACTTTGTATGCACAAAATGAACCCGCTTTAAGTGGCTCCTACTTGCAATATGGCAATGAGATGGTGATGGCTATGAAAGAAACACTACACATATCAATTACTGCCAGATTCATGAGGTGCAATTCATCAACCTGACACACAATCCTGTCTGCTTGAAACAAGATTACACAGCAGCTCTGCTATCATGATCTGACACTGGAGGAGATTGTGCTGTGTTAGCTGCTAAATGCTCCAGCACTCTCACATCTCTCATACCTAAATGGACTGTGAGAGGTGCAATTCAGTCAAAGATACATATGCTGATATCATTTATCAGCATAAGTCAAGTCACCTTTATTTATATACTTAGCAAAGTCAGATTCTGCTGTAGCTCTACAAAGACAGTAGTGTCAGAACTTTAGAACTAGTAACGAAGGAACGTTGAGTTGCTTTATTAAAAGCTTACTGTATTACTGTAGTAAAAGCAGTGTATTATGTGTAGCAGAGTATTATGAGAAAGAGACTGAGCGAGTGTGATTACCTGCATCTGATACAGCATTATTTCTTCAGCTCAAACTCATATTCACAATAAAACATTAGTTTGAATGTCCGCTGAGGAAAGCGATAGTGCATCTGTTGGTTGCATCTTACAAGCTGTTGTTAAAAGTAAAATAACTTCCATTGTCTTTTTTCAACGTAAAAGTCTTTACTGCTGACTTGTAAAACAGCCTCTTGTCGCCATCTAATGCACAAACAGTGTAACTAAAATCACCATCACGAACACACACACATTGTTTCTTAATACTAAATACTACTATTATTTATGTAAAATATTATTTATTGAATGATAATATTTAATAACAACAGCCATCATAAAAGTTGCTAGGCAATGCAGTCAAAAGTACAAAGGCAGTGCTCTGATATACAGTATTGAATTTACATAAAATATAACGTGATGAGATTTTGCCCTCAGTCAAAACTATTTACTCTGGAACAAATAATAGATTAATGAGACCAAAGACTGCCTGTTAGATTTACCCAAACAAAATATATCTCATGTTTAACCACTATAGAGACATCAGAGCCAGCGGTTAATTCCGGAAGATCTGGCCACGGTGAGGCGCTCTCAGCGGGTGATGAGCACTGAATGGCCGCTAAACCGCTGGAGCTCACATCTCCAAAAACATCGAAGCAAATTATCAAGTAGACGTTATCTTTATTAACAAACCGCATATTTGAAGTCCAAACAAGTCGATTCTTGCCTAAAAAACTCTAAAAAACTACATTCCACGACACAAAACAGAATTATTATATCATCATCATCATTTTTATTATTATTAATATAATAATATACAATATAATATATAATAATATAATACATATGTATATATAATATATATATATAATACTAACTTCACTAGTTTTTACTGTGGGAATCAATGGTAAAATTGGAATAAGATCACTGTAACAACCTAATTTATTAGAATACAAGGTTACATGGGTAAAAACAAAAACAATAACTATTCATTCTTTTTTTCTTTTTTTTTGTAGCAGGGCCAGTGAAAATTTTGGCAGGCCAAGTTGAAAATCTGAAGCACTGGCCTGACGCAGAAATAATCTTTGGCACTGAGCCCTGTGCTGTCATTATGAACTGATGCTGCTGCAAAGAGCTGAGTGATGGTTCTTCATAATTTATCCTTTTGACAAGAAAGAAAATCATTTTATAACAAAGTTAGATAAGGGATGAAGTTTAGGTGAAATAGAGATGAGCCAAAAAGTGCTGGTCATCTGAAGCTGGCATGATCTAACTGATGAAGCAGAACAGCGTACAGAAACAGAAAATAACGAGGAACATTCACCATTATTTACCAGAACAATGCGTCTCGTCCGCTGCTGCGCCATGCTTTTCACAGCAGCGTTCTGATGGCCTCGCTGAATTATACTATCCATTTCCCCATGCTGCCGACCTTTGATTACCCTGCACAATGAAGCCACACACTGTCTGCATCTGTACCGCCTGTGTTCTGCTGCTGACATACAGTTTAAAGCCATCGGGTTTGCGAAATGAATTTATTATTCTCACCTCTGTAAGATCTCTGCAGTGCTGTCATAAACACTTAAGCTTATGAGAAGAAAGAGAACTACAGAGAGAGAAACAGACACAAGGCTTGAAATACAGCATGGGATTGTGGAAAGTTCCACACATTTATTCACTGCACGAATGTGTGAGAATGGATCCACTCTAGATTTTAGTCTAGATATGAAGGTGGAAAGCTGCCATCGTGAATCAGGCCTGTTCTGCACGCTGATTCCAAGAGAACTGGGCTGAGCTCTCGATGAGAAGTGACATGGCTGTCCAGAATCATTCACACAGATCTTAATGTGAACAGTTCATCTGTGCATGTTTCATTTTTAAAAAGAGTTTTGACTTCATAACGTTTAATCAAAAGTTCACGACTGGATCTTCTGGTGGAACAAGACTTCTCTCGTGGGACGTATGCAGGACTTCTCCAATCATTTTGTTTCTTAAACTCCATCCTTTCAAGCTCACGTTCATCCGCTCTACTTTTGAGAGCCATGCCTACACCTCAACAAGCAACTGATGCATAGAACTCATCCTACAATTTATTTTATTACTTTATTTTTCTTTCTTTCTTTTTTTATTTGTGCAAAGATGTATATTTTTAAGCATATTTTTAGGATGCAACTTTATTTTGAAACGTTCTTGCAAGCAATTTCTGTCTCAACGTGCATCTGCCTCAAACTGTACAACAAGCACTAGGTGTTGCAACAACGCGGCACTAGGAGTAGTAGCAGCCATGTGCAATATCACTGGCATCAGCACTAATTTTATGGGCGTGTTTGTTTTTACTGTACTCTAATCACTAAATTCCTTCAGTGAATGCAAAAAACGTCAGTTCATTCTTAGTGACTCTGCTTTTTTTAGAAGAAAGCATGGATGAACAGATAAAATTTAGGGATGCACCAAATGTTCAGCAACCAAAATTATTTGGCCGAAAATAGCAAAAAAAAAAAAAAGCTCTTTCGGTGTTCAGCTGAATAAGCGAAAAGACCAAAAAAAATTGTACCGAACAATAAAATTTTTGGTGACGTGATCAAACAGCAACCAGTATAGAGTGAAAGGTGCGCACTCTTTATAACGCAGCGAATATATTTCAGCAGTGTGGAAGCATTAAAACTGTCTGAGAAAGACACAAAAATCATTGCAAGCACCGAGACCATGTAGCACTGCATCTCATGTCTGCGTTGAGAAGAGGAAGGGTTGGCTGTTACTGTATGATGACTGAAATGGCCTTAAACAATTAGTAAATAAACTGCAGAATTTTATGTTTTCTAATACACACAAATTGCATGAATTCTGACAGCTTGTTAGCCAGGGTTCAAAGCCCAAAGTGCGGGGAAAATCTGTGCTGAAACAGTGTTACTCGTCAGTTGCTCAGTCACATTTTTATGAAGTTTTATGAAAAAGGCATGGATGCGACAATGAGATACGTGCAACAAACATCTTCTCAAATTCGTAATGAGAATCATTTATAAATCTGCTGTTGTCAACAAAAGCACTGAGGACTTCCTGCAGGTTTCTGCCAAAATAAAAGCTCCATCAACATTCATAAATGTTAGCATTGTAATTTTACTGTTGTTCTGAAAAATAAAATAATAATGATAATAATAATTACAACAGGTCTATTAATTCATTTATTATAACATTCACACAGTGTTCAAACTGGGATTTTCTAACGTTTTAAAAGAAGTCTTGTCTGCTCAGCAAGGCTGCATATATTTGTACAGTGAAAATACAAAAACAGTAATATTGTGAAATATTATTACAATTTTAAATAACTGTTTTGTATGTGAATATATAGTCAAATGTAATCGATTGCTGTGATCAAAGCTGATTTTCAGCATCAAAAGCACCTTTTGGCTAATTAATTTATGCAATGGTGAAAAAATTGGCAAAATACAAGGAGAAAAAATGCAAAAAAGTGTTTCATTTCCCAGTATTTCATTTTGTTTGGTTTCGGCTTCGGCCAAGAATTTTATTTTAAGAATTTGGTGCATCCATAATAAAATTGATGTCATTTGCAAAGAACGGCAGAATGAATTCAAATACTTCAGGACACTGTTAGGACACTTGTAAAAGAAAACATGGTGTTGACATCAGTGCTAGTACATAAAAATCATTAATGAGCGGTGAGAATGTGTGACTGCATGTGTTCATAGGAATCAACCCCACAGCCTCTGTGTTTTCAGTGCAGCTCTCCACCACTGCAGACACATAATCCTGAGGAACGGCATGACTGCGCAGCTGCTCTGCCCTACATGAGACCCTGCTACAAAACATCATGTGACCAAAGCTGGAGGACGGCCAAAACCCAGCAGCATTTCAGCCAGCTGATGGAGACTTCATCGATGTAATAAAACTGAGGACTTCAGTCGGGATGAAATAATCCTGCCGAGTTAGTGAGCGGCGCAGATCTGCAGCGCATACTGAAGAGAAGAGATCAAACAAAAAGAACAACCGCTGCGTTAAAGCGCCTGGTTATGCAACCCGACGGCCCTGAAAATGTCAAACGCAGACTTCCTGTGGATGCTGTGCAGCGGGGGGCGGGGGGGTCTGAGGAAGCCTTGCGCCTGGGGGTGCATACAAAAGTGACTGCCATACTCATAAATACAATCAGCAAGCTGTGATGTGGAGCCTCGAGACCTGGGCCAGTATTCTTAAATATTCTAAGAATCCTTTTAGAGAGCTCCTAATTTAGCTTTAAAATGTATAACTAGGAGTCCTAAAAGTGATTCAGGACCAATCTGAGAGCAACTCTGAGTGAGGAAAAGACAAAAACCTTTATCTCAGTGAGGAGGCGGGGTGACCCCGTTGCTAGCTATGAGACAGTCTTTTGAAGACTGTGATTGGTTGGTTGTCCAAGAAGAAAATATAAGAGCGCTTTTAAGAGTTGGGTCTATTATAAGCCTTCACTTTGAAATTACAGGCATAATTTTTCCTGTTTTACCATACTCTCTCTCTCTCTCACACACACACACACACATACACACACACATTATATATGTATATATTCTTTATTTTTTATTCACCATGCTGTCATACTTAACATATTTGAAAGGAAATGAACAGCGACACAATAGGGTTCTGAAAGTGCTGTAATTGTTTGTGTGATCATTTGCTTACAGAAGGTTGTGACAGACCCAAATCATCACTGCTGCATAGTTGCATTTTTCCAGTTGCCTAAGATGTAATGTTGTTAATGTAGTAAATGTGATGATTACTTCCATTTCTGGTGCTATGGCATGTCTGTGCTGTGTCGGAGATGTTAGTGTGTCTCTAATAAGATCGGTCACAAACATGATCCCTGCATGATCTAATGTGTAGCGTCTTATTAACTCACTGTCTTGCATTGTGTGTAACACATTTCTTCTCCCTCTTCCTGTTTCGTTCATTTTCTCCACTGCTAAAGAAACTCTTAAGCTTCTTAAAAGTCCTCATCTGTAAACCTAACAATTTTGGACCTTAAGACCTCTTTTAAGGGTTAAGATGCTTTCTGAATTACTTTTTTCTTTACTAGGATCTTTAATTGTAAGAGGAAACACCCACATTTCTAAGAATTTTCTTAGAATTTTGTTACTAGGAGCAACTCTTAGCACTAAGATTTGTCATGAATACGGGCCCAGGTCTGATCTTTCTAAAGAGCATTAAAAAAAGCCTGATTTGTGATCGCTGAAAGAGTTTTCTCTGAGATGAAGAGTGCCGCTCGTCTTCTGAAATTCTGAACACTTCTCAAAAACCACATGCAGGACTCTTTGGCTTTAAAAGGGAGGCTGCTCATCCGTCGAAGACTTCCTCTGCTGCGTTAGAAGTGATTTTTTGCAGATGTCGAATGAGCTGTAAACATTTGGACAAGTGCAATTAGACTCGTCTCTGTGAGATTCTCATTGGTCAATAGATGCCTTTGTCAGAGCGTTAAAACATTCTCAAATGTTTGGTTGCATGACATAGTGCCTTTTTGCTATGTCATCTGCTATTTGTGACGCACCATCCCTGTTTGAGATCAGTGGATTCGCAGTATCAGCTCCACTGTGTTGTGCCTTAAGTCAGTCTGCAAACTTTCTGGCAAACGTTGACAAGGAAAGCCTTAACGTAAAGAGAAAACAAGCTTTCTCCATCCGCATTAGTCCATTCATCACTAAATCACTGTGACTTTGCTTCGTCAAGGAAAAAAAAAAACTCCCCTCTGTCAGCTAAACAGCCAAAAAGTAGCAGAAATGCTGAAGTTTTGTTTGTTTAATCAGGGCTTAGGTGACCTCATCCGCCTCAGATCAAGAGCGTTTTCATCCGTCAGGTCCGGCCCTCAGAGAGCAGGGGATTAGTTCAGATCGCCGGCGTCTTACGTTCACCCTTCTTACGCATCTTCTGTCAATAAACGCCAACAGACCTCCCTAAACTCCTCCCGTTTCCCAGCTTTGTTCAGGTATTTAGGGTTGAGAGGAGAAGCTTATGTCAACACATCCACCATTCCTGAGATCCCCAAAACCCGCTCTCATCCGCAATTCTTCACAGACACAAACTTTAATGGGAGCTCTATGCAAATCGTGCCCTCTGTCAGCTTAGGGATTTGACTCAGAACAACTCGTCTATTAGAGGAGAAAAACAGGGGCCGTAGAAATTCAGGGACTCACTTAGCGATTCTTTGGGTGTGGATGTGCAAAACATTAACACAGAACGCTTCCCTGTCCTAAGACTTTGATGCACCTGAGAATTTTTGGTTGATTGATCATCGGCAAATCAACACTAGGCAGTCGGTCAAGATCACTCTGATTGGCTGTTCAGTTTAGTGAACGAGTGCACAAGAAAAACGAAAGAGAACAATGACGTCAGGAGGCACACAGATGGTTGCTCTGATCTTACGTCTTCATTTGACCTGAACATTTTAATATGCAAATAATTTCATAATGACATGCCCATCTGGAATGAAGAAAGTGATTAACATTCTTCGTATTCTAAATGGTAAGCAAGCGCTGCTTTGTTTACAGTTTGTATATAGGCAGTCCTGGTTTTAATTTCCCTTTCTGAATGAGGAATATTGCTTTCTGCCAGCTGCAGGTCCAGACGGTTATTTCCTCTCACGCAGGCACAAAATGTACGTGCTAGTTGGCCATTGGCTGAAGTCTTCGCGGTGTGTTCAAGCACAATGTTATGGCCCAAACAGAGGCGACGACACAGCCAGCTTTCAACGCCACTAGTTCTTTGATGTCGGTTTGGTGTGTTGCAGTCTTTAAAGACATCAGTTGCTGTATTTTACCCTTAAAATGGTGATCTTGGTCTGTCCAAACTTAGAGGCTTTGAGCTTCTTCATTGTATCTAATAAATAAAAGCATGTCGTTTTGACAATATTTTATTTAATTTTATCTCTGTCTCAGCTCAGGATGGTCCTATAGCTCCTGATCTCTAGTGCACATGATGAAGTACATACACATTTAAACATTCAAAAGCACGTTTTGTCCACAAATTTGTTAAAGGAGCATGTGATCACCATCCTCAGGCCATCCAATACGAGTTAGTTTCTTCATCAGATTTGGAGAAATGTGTCATTGCATCACTGTCTCAGCAATGGATCCTCTGCAGTGAATGGGTGCCGTCAGAATGAGAGTCCAAACAGCTGATAAAAACATCACAATAATCCACAAGTAATCCACACCACTCCAGTCCATCACTTAACATCTGGAGAAGACAAAGCTGAAACAAATCCATCAAGATGTTTTTAACTAAAATATGAGTCCTTAATCCATAACATTGCTTCCTCCAGTGAAAAACTATAATTAAAAAATAAAATAAAATAAATAAATAAATAAAAAAATTGGGAAAAACAACTTTGTGGTACATGTAAAGGCAACTAATTGCTGTCTCTAGCCCTAAGATGATTATGTTACCATTTGGCATTTTGTTACTCCATTTTTACAGAAAGAATATATTTTTCAAAATGTGTTTATTTTTGTTCATACAATGGAAGTCGATGTGAAAGCATTCTGTGAAAACGCTTAATCTTGTCACATTGGGTCTGGTTATTTTCATCTTCCCTGTTTGCCACGCTTTAGTTCTAGACCTCGTTAACGACTCACTTTTGCATTATTCAAAACATCATGATACACACAGCTAAAAATAGGCATCATTATTGTCTGTGCCATCACTGAGCTACTCCTTCTGCAGAGAGCCCTTTTATTTCTGCATGGAAAGGTGTGTATGTATAGGCATCCTCGGGAGACATGAATAAACATCAGTTTGTCTCCAGTGACTGGTGTCCACACAGCCGCTCAGAAAGCGTGACACGAGCTGGCAGATCAGAGACATGCCTGCTCTCCTCGGACGCTTCAGCAAACACATCAAAAACCCGCAGTCCTGCTTTGCTGTGAGTCGCTCACATTGTTGAAAGAGCCCCGCATTAAACCGGTTATCCTTCTGCAAATCACATGCATTTTTTAAAATCTTGGACAAAGGTAATCGGCTGGGTGAGGATGTCCTGCATGAAAATGAAGGCAACCAAACTCATTTAGCCGCCAAAACTGAGACACGAGAGGGGAAAAAAAGCATCTGCATTTAAATCCAAAGGCTACCTTTCACAAGCAAACGTGTGTGCAGATTTTCTCTGAAATTACTATGAGAAAATGAAATAGGCGGAGGGATCAGGACCCCAACAACATGCCAAATAAACGAATAAATGGATATGAAATATAGATCTGAGCATTCATTATTTTATGTGAACAAAACAGCCGTGGAGTGATACGAGAGACAGCTACGTAGAAAACCAGCATCATTTTACACAAATATTACCCCATCACAATCACGTGCTCCAGATAGAAAGGTAATAAACTATGTATTACTGGCCGCTAACTGATTAGGACAAGCTTCAGTGGGCTTCATATTTTAGAATGTTTTAGTAAAAATATGTAGGTGATTATTGATGCTTATTAACATGCATTCTAATAGCGATGCATAAAAATGATCAAATATATTTCTTCCTTGTGCTGATTTAGTTAAAAACAGTGTGGAAAGCATTATCAAATTCTTTATTGTATATTATGCCTTGCATTTACAATCAACCTTTGAAGCCATTTCAGCAAGAAAAAAATATTTTTGCATCAAAATTGAGCATTGTCAAAAGACTGGAAACATTGTGAAGCTGTTTATTACTGTAGCGTTTCTTGATGGGACTTCCTGAGGAGTCACCGTCGGCACAACAGAACGTGACAATTAAGCAGGTTAAATACAGAAAAGCCTGAGTTTATCTGATTATCCAGGTGTAATCCCGGGTCTCCTCACTGCTGTATTTCCCAGATACAGCACGCACATCCATCTTCTCAGTGCACATCCATCTTCTCAGAGACGAGCAGAGAGCATAACTGCTGCTCAATCACCACTTTTTCCTTCATCATCAAATGTGGTCTCAAAATAACTCCTGCCGCCTTTCGTGTCGACTTACATTTGTGCAAAAGGTTACAGCAACAGGATGATACTGAAAACAGCCTCGTGTGCAGAAAAAGCACAAATAAAAAGAACTCTGTGAAATACTGTGCCAAATACGAGTGAAACACTGGCCTGCAGAGCATGTGAGGATAAAGTCTTCTGTGCTGATTAGCCCAGTTCAACAGGCTTATCCGCACCTGCTCAAATCCCGCGTCAAGAGTCCAGAGGAACAGTTTCCACCATTCCCTTCCACTGTCTCACAACGACTCGGACACCGGCCAAAAATCACATTATGTCAATATGATTCCATTCGTTGAAATGTGCATTTACCAGGACGGATGGATAGTTCAAGTTCAAAAATGTCTTCTGCAGAACACAAGAACGACTGGGGTCCAAACAAACTTTCATCCTACACTCTTAAAAATCATTTCTGGCTTCCAGGGATCAGTTCTAAAGAGAACCATTTATTTGAAAATTTTAAACATAATCAAGAACATTTTGTGGAATGGATGTTAAAGATTCTTCATTCATTGGCAACCACCAATGCCAATAAACAACCTGTATTTTTTTAGGGTGTATGGGCAAAATAAGAGAGACGATTTTCAAAATATCTTCTTGAATGCTCAGCAGAAGAAAGTCATACAGGTTTTGAATGACTTGACGGAGAGTGAATTATGAAAATGTGTGTTTTTTTGATGAATTATCCCTTTAATTAAAGTAATTTAAAGTAAAGCAAGTGAAGACAGACAAACTGAGAAACTGTAATAAAATTCATAAAATACACAAATACTTACTATTTATAGACTAGATTTGTAGACTGAAACAGTGAATATGAAAAGTATACAGGCTTAGGGGTGTGCGATAATGACAAAAAAATGATATCTTAATACATTCTGGAATTTTGTCGATAACAATAATTAGGCGATAGCCTATTTTGCTGAGTGTGTTACTGTTCTGGTATTTTGGCAGGTTTAGGACTGCCGTGGACAGCTGACTCCAAAACTTTTGATGTTCTTCATATTCTGTGCAGTGGTTAGTTCGCAGGAGAAATGAACTTTTCCAATAAGTTTAAATGAATTTGTACCTTTTATTGGCATTTTTACCTTCATAAGGCCATTTTTCTAACCTAATTAAATGTATGCATCATCTTTTGTGTCAAACTCTTAAATGTAATCAATAACTTCAAATAGTAAGACACTCTAAGGCTGTTACCAATCAAATGAAATCAGTATCAACAAAATTTGTGTTTGCAACAGACAGAGTTGGCACAGAATCTGCATCTGAAGTGGCATTTAGATGCTGTTTAAAGCAGAACATGAATGCATTTAACCCACAGTTACAAATGCATAATTAATGTTTTGATGTTATTCATGTTATTTGAAATTATTTAGGGAAAAAAGGGAGAATATACTTTACATATAAACCTAAAATTGCCAGCAGTGGCGGCAAATCACTGTATGAGTGAGTCATTGATTCGTTCAAACAGCTGACTGATTCAGTAAGAAAACACCACTGTGTCGCTCAGAGACGCTAAACAGTTCTGTGGCTTTACTTTCATTGCCGAAATACAGCAAAAACAAGAACTGTTGTGTCTAAAATGTAAGTCACTTAATATTAACGTCTTTTTGTCAAATCAAGGACAGATTAAATCCTACTAATTTCTCTAACCAAAAACGCTATTTCAGTGGTTTTCCAGAGTTTCATACTTCCTCTCAAGCGATAATAGCTTATACCTATATCCACAAATCAGATTTCACTTGTGCCATTTTGGTTTGGCTTTTAACGTCATACATCATAAGGAGTGCTAAACAGTATCCTGAAATATATATTTTTTCCACATTATATAGGACTAAAGCATGAATGTAAATGTGCACAAGTTTCAGGCTTTGTACCCATTCACTATTCCAGTATAAAATACAGGACATTGCTCCATATAAACAACACTGCAGTCTACAACAGATGCCCTCTTTTGATTTAAGACACTCCAGCCGCTCCATCTGCAATACAATCATTTCATTGACAAATATCACTGCAACTCAACGCCACTGATTTTTTTGTTCCTTATATATTTAACCAGCTTCAGTACATCAAACCCCAATCACTGGCGGTCTCTTAATCGGGCTGCTGCTTCCAACAGGACTGCCGTTCTCAAAGAATAAAATCTCAGGCATCATTACCCCACTAAACAGACAGATTGTCATGAGGCCGGGCTGCAGGTTTCCCCGTCTCCACCAGAGGTCGCCATCTCCCTTCCTCCCGGACTCCACTCAGCCGATTACACACACCTGTCTCATTGCGCACACCTGTCACACTCATTACACCCACAGCTGTTCCCCATTACCATGGACTATATAGTTTCCCCTCTCCCATCACTCTGCCTGGTGACATTGCCTTTGTGTATCTGTATCCTGCCTTAGTGTTTCCATGGTCTGCCAGTGTTCTTGTTTGCATCTGTTTAGTGTTCAGTGTTTACTGTTTGTTGTTTTGTTATTAAATCACACCTCACCT
>JAFVLL020036158.1:0-38482 GCA_021397915.2 Tor tambroides | reverse complement strand
CCACACCCTCGATTCAACACCAAATCTGGGCTGAGTCGCACCCGTATAAAACCGTTACAGCTAAATCAAATTCCAAGTGCTCACCCCCTTTTTTTTTCGAGTCCGATTCCCTAATGGCAACAGGTCGTGCTCTGGCACAAGGTACGACGCGCCCACGTCATATTGCGCCACGTCTGTCGGCCAATCACGAAGGCGGCGCGCCTCACACGAGAAAAATTGCGCTTCTCATTTTCTTATAACACATTATCTGTTTTATTTCTCATTCTCTGTTGCTAATTCTCAGGCATTCATTTTCTTGCTTGTTTACTATAGGACCTGCGAGCAGGGAGTCGGGACTTGGTGCTCGTGTTGTGTTGTACATTGCATTAAAGTTCATTTGAGGATACAATTTTGGTTTTGGGTTGGCTGCCAACTCCCAAACAGTGAGCTGTTCTGTAAGGCCCCATCCTTCACAAGCTCAGAGACTATGATCAAACGCCAATCAAAACAAACTCTTTATGGTACTTTTCAGGGCTCAACCTCAGAGCACTTTAATGCACCATCGCTGAGATCATTCTAAAAAGTCTCTCATGTGATTTGAAAAGCGTGTATGTGTTCTGGGGTTAAAGTTACCAAAGAGCGATAACGGCTACAGTGAGTTTCAGGTCGCTGTCTTCGCAAGGTTAAAAAGCACAGCGGGGTGGTCACTTTTTCCACATTTAATAAGTGCATCTGACGCAGTTTATTGATATATAACAAAAAAACGTTATCTTTTGTTGACATTTCATCGATCGAATATCAAAACTGAAGCAAAGAGAACAAAACGGTCTCCAAACATTACTGCATGTGTCAAAAAATACCTTACTAAATACTAAAACGAATCTTTACCCTAAACAAGATTGAAGCGGATGTCAAAAGCGCAAACTAAAATAATGAAGTAAACGAACGTAAACAATGTAAAGCTATTCGCCACATCACAGATCCTAATAACTGTCTGTGCGAGCTTTAGAGTATATTTTCTTTTCCTCCCGAACGAACATCAGGGTCTCCAGCACAATCAACTAGAACAACTTAAAAAAGCATCCAAAGGAATTCGCAACCATGTGTTGCACATGCACATCACTGAGCTGCAATTTTCCACCCATAATTATGCTTTTGTGGAGAGGGCAATGAGTAAAAACTAATAATATGAGCTTCTTTAACCTACAATTTTTCATCAGAGCAGAGAATAAAAAAAAAACAGACAAAAACAACAGTGTCTCAACATAGACAAAATAACACTCCCATGAAGCAAGGAATTAATGAAAACAAGACAAGCCTGGCACAGATTAAAGAAGTGAGATGCATTTCAATCCTAGTTGGTGGCCTAGTTCATCAAATGAGAGCTGGAGTTCCATCGAAAAAGCAACATGTTTAGGACCTGAAATGTCCATCAGCGTCTAAATCTTTCACAAAAGATCTAGAGTTTACACATATAGAGAGAAAAATTAATGTTCAATAAAAAAACGTTCACATACACATGACCAAGTGGATTTGTGAAAGCACACTGTATGTGTAGAAGATATTTAAGCCAATTAAGCAGTATTTTGCATAACATGACAAAAAACAAAACATCTGGGAAATGATCAGAAAACCATAGCAAGATTTAATCGGCCAAACTTTTTTTTTTCTTGGGACTCACAGGAAACATCATATTTTCAGACACCCTTTTCCTCCGGTGCAGAGGTAGCAGTGAGCTTGCAGCGGTGGTGGTCTCTCATGGGCCCCTGTGGGCACGTGTCTACAGGACTCCTCAATTACAGAGGTGAAATCGGAGGTCAGCCTCTGTAGAGAAAGGAACAAAGGGCACGACCCACAGGTCAGAAGTGCTAGACTGGGAGCAGGCTGGTCCCCATTGAGAGGGAGGGTGCTGTTTGCTTTGTGTAGGTAAAGAGTACTAAAACACAGACAAACAGAGATTAAGAGGTGAGCCCCTTACGACTGTCACTCAGAGGGCCCCTCCATCAACTCCGATTAACTCCCTTGACCTCTGCCTGCCGTTAGAAGACGCGTAATGACCCTTACGGCTCGCTGCGGCACTAACAGAAACATGAGCGGAGCTCTGGTAACTCATTGACACAACTGATAATAATAATAACAACAATAATAATAATGTATTAAATTTAAAAGATTTATTAATTTAAAGACAAAATTCCACATAAGATTCGAATAGTCCATAAAGAATTGTACTTAAAAAATAAAGCATTAAAAGCATTAATAAAGCATTAAAAGCAGCAAATAACTTAAAATGTTCTATATTTTAAACTATTTAATATTTGAATATTATTTAACAAAAATAAATAAGAATGAAATCAAATAAAGATGACTACTTTGACTCTTCATTGTTACTGTCTGAAATGAAAGTGTCTTTCAAACTATAACACACTAATAATATAATTTTTTTTTTATTTCCAGCTACTTTAAAATAAAAGTTATAATGAATTACATTTAAGAAAATTTAAAAAAAATTACTACAACATGTTTTAACTGATTCTGTGGGTGTGATTCAATTTTACCACAAACTTGGAAGATGCCATAATTACACACATACACACACCTAGTTCTTGCTCTGGGAAAATTTGCCATGTGAACTACATTTAAGTTTCCTGTTGTCCTTGTCCTGTCAGCTAATATGAGGACAACTGTTCTTCTGTTAGAAGTAAAAGAGTAGATGACATTTATTAATCATAAGCTCAAGTACTGGTATGGTTTTGTTTAAGAATTTCCCATCCCTGCCCTACCAGTGCAAACTAAAGTATTTTAAAGAATTTTTAAAGAAAAAAAAAAAACATTGATGTTCCAAAACAACTTTTTATAGGGCAGTAAGAGTACCATCATTTGAAGCAACATAAGCAACAATATCACACAAAGTAAAAAATTATTTTGTGTCCATGAGGGAAAAAAGTTCAAAAGCTCAATAATTCCAGACGAAATCAGTAAGGATTAGCGTCAACGTTTCAGATCCATCAGGATACGACTGCATAATTTCGCAAGGGTGGGGCAGCTGTGCTACAGTACAGTAAAGGTCTGAAATCACAAAATGGAGGACAGTTAGACAACATGGCGGTCACCTCTGATAAGAGTATGCGCCTATGTCCACGCAGGCAGGATGAGGCTCCCTGCATTTAATTATGCAGATATCTGTATTATAAATAACACAATCATATTTTGATGTAACGAGTCTTGATATTTTGTAACGAAAGAAACTGTGCAGTGTCATTGCTACAGCTCTGCAAAAGAGTAGGCATAACCTTGAATGTGTGTGTTCAGAGTGCCAAGCCATTACATCGACGGTCAGCACTGATTAAAAAAAAAATCTACAAGGAAGAATAATTTTAAAACAAATGAATAAAATACAGTAAAAACAAAACAAAACAAAACAAATCAAAGTGAAAGTCAGAAGAGAAAAAAGTCATTGTCTGGTCTGGGTTTGCATGCAAGTTACTTTCTACATGGTGTGATTTTCTATCTGACCACTGCTAAGATGACACTCACAAATAATTAAAAGATCACGGCTGTGGGGAAAAAAGGTATGAATCTTATATTTATTATGAGAGATGTTAAAAAGAATGAGAGACATTAATATTAGATGTTTTGTGAGACTTTAGACGAATTTGAAAAAAAAAATTCTCTTTAGAAAAAAAAGATGTTTTATGCATTTATAGTAATACATTTTTTAAAAGTGCTATGAAGTGAAAATTATTTTATGATACTGAATTCTGTGAACAACTGCTTTAGTAGCAACAAAATAAAATGGTCGTTTCCCATAATTTTAATTTATGGATTTTTTTTGTGGTTATTTATTGCAGATACATTTATTGTAATTTGGTAGTATAAACACTGTTATTTATAAAAGACAAAGCAAATGAATAAACGGCACATTAGCTATCGCAAACAGAGATACAAACTGACCACAGTATGACAAGTGGTGAATGATGGAAAATGGAAATGTAACTTTTTTTTTTTTAAACATAAGTGCTATTTTATATTTTTTATTTTAACATAAAATGAGAAAACATCTTCAGTTTCCAAAAAAGAAACAGTACAACATAAATCTATTGAGACCAAAAAGCATCTGATGCAATGTAATTTAACTTTGTCGAAAGAAAAAAGCAACGACAATACAGATTTCCCCCCACTTCTTCGACTTTTTACCTTTAGACAGAATGATATAAAGATTGTACAATTTATGTTCTTGTTTGAATAGTTTAACAAACCACCTGAACTTGATTTGTCCTCCTTTTCTTTTACCGGCAGTGTAGTTTCAACAAAGACAGAAGTCTGTTCCTATTAGCAATTATATTAATAAACCAATTTTTAAAAAAGCAGAAGCAGTAAGTCTTTAAAATTAAAATATTCCTAACACACTTCTGAATTAGAACAACTGATGCTCTGAAGGAAAAATGGGTTTAATACAGTGGAAAAATATGATTGAATGTCTCTTCTGTCTCTGATTTGCTAAAAACAAAAGACATTTTAGCAATGCATATTTTATTTTAAATCACTATGCATTCGGGTTGTGAAAGTCCTAAACGGTTTCCTCTATGTAAACAGATTAAAAGACGAATTTGGATTTAAACATGAATAATACAACAATAATTGTATTTAAATGCTCTTTTTTTCTTAAACATGAAAACTTTCCTTGCATGTTATTTTTACATATTAATTTTATTAGGTGTTGATTTCTTCATTAAATGGCATTGCAATATTGAAAATAAACTTTATTCTAATGAGTAGTAATGAATATAAAAGCATGCTTATAAGATCTGTTAATACATATCTTTACATTCTTTATTTTTAAATCAGTGCAATAACATCTGTTGGGATTTTTGAGATTTACACTTACATAATACAGTTACTAAAATACTGAGCTTGGCAGTTTTTATTAAAGAAATAAGGAATTTTTTAGATCATCACACTTAGTAAGTGCTGTTGTGTGTTATTTTCGTACTATTCTGCAACAAAGTCAAGCAGTACTACAGTAACATTAAATAGGAATGAGTTGATCATGGAGGTCTCAATTTAATGGTTAAAAAGAAATTAATTTAACAAGAGTTCTTTGACTTCCCTTTCGTAATTTATCTGTATTTGACAGCTGGAAATACAATGAAACATTTTAAAAGCTACTTTACTCTAAAAGTAACTCACCTTAAAAAATTCAGTCGTGTGGGGAAAAAGGGACAAAAAAAAAAAAGAAAGGACAGGACAGACTTTCTCCGTGTCCACTTCACAAGAGCTCACTTGCATGGCCGCTAACTGCCGCATGCTCCAATCTCCAGAACTTTCTGCTGAGCACTTTGTGTTTGGAGAGAGGAGCAGGATTCTGTGGCACTTTGATTAACTCTGAAACTACCAAAAACTATCAGACCATTTCATAATAAAAACACAAGTTATAAGCACAAATTAACAGGTGCACTATCTTTGAGGGGACGTACGCAGCTCATAGAACCAAATATATCACTTCAAGCTGTAGGGGAAAGGGCATAAACCAAAAAAGTCATTCTTCTAACAAAAGACTAGCAAATATTTAACCACAAATGAACTCCAGCCCAAGGGTATACCGAAATGTGAGATTCTAAATAAGTTTTAAAGAGTGTTCAATTATAAATGACTTCTGATGCATTCAAACATTTTAAGAGAGGGAAAGCTGTTTGAAGCTACATACAACAAACCTTCAATCTCTAAACTGCATGCTTAAATTAATTGCTATGTCCGTATCCAAATATTTCCCCAACACGCAGCACAGGCATCATTCAATGCCGTTTACTTCCCCCTAAATAACCTCTGATGCATGTTAACTCTCATCTCCACTCCAAACGGCCTGTCCATTCTGGTTTGCTTCTAATAATACATTTTAACACACCAGTCCTTCTTTATTTTCCCAAGTGCTGGAGAGCAGTGTGTGTGTGTGTGTGTGTGTGTGTGTGTGTGTGTATACGAGGGGAATGGGGACAGTTCTGGCACTTAAAAAGTTCTGGCTCTTAAAAGCCAGCGCAGACTGCTTTTGCATGTGCCACGTCACTTTGCCTCCGAGTGGACGAGACCTCCAGGATTTGCCCCAGCTGAGCCTTCTACACCCAGTCAACCCTTTTACCCCGCAACTATCACTGACCGGAGCAAGGGATGTGCCGAATGATGCTTTGATATCATCACACCCTCTGGATGATGAAATTGTTTACATAAATGTTTTTTTTACTGCTGATTTACTCTATATTAAATAAAGAGATAAGTGAAGCATGGTTTTAATAATGGCAAGACCATGAAATAAACTAAACTAAATTAAGCCACTATGCAGTTGTTAAATTTTAGAGCATAAACAAATCATTTGAGCCAGACTATCATTCATTGATGGTCTAAGTTACATACATTTCAGTTTTAATTAATACAGCATAAAAAAATCCTTCAGTACTGCATCATCTATAATTTCTCATTCATTCCTGAAGGGCCATGAAATGATGGCCTAGAGTTCAGCTTGCTCTCTTGGGAATGACAATCTCTGCCTAGGTCATCATCGCAAGTCTATTATAACATCCAATTTTTAGAAGAACCACACGGAATGTGGCACTTGTCATTGCTGGTGTTCAAGGACGTTATCCTGGTTAAAATTCATTTTAAAAGGATGATTATAGGTCAGTGGAGGCTCATTATCACAAACGTATTATCTTGTCATGGTTTTTCTTCTTATTTTTTGTTCCATTAATTGTCTGCGAGTGAGTGTTCTCCCGATGGGAATCCCAACCTTTAATAGGCTGAGGTGAACATGGTGCAATATTGGCCCGGTGGCTGCAAGGCAACGTCTGCCGTCATCGCTCTAGTTCGACTGAAGCCCAACAGAGTGCCACACGCTCTGCTCGTCATCTAACGACAGCATTAAAGGGCTGTGTGGAATTTTGAAATCATAATTACATTGCAAATGGCGAACAGAGTGAGTTAAGCTGCACTGGAACATTATCTGATCTATAGCTAAGAATTGTGTTATCCTTATATAATGAAACTCTAATGAGACAAATTCACTTAGATTTGATCTGGAATGGAATAAGATAAGATTTTATTGTCCCCAGAAGGAAAATACACATCATTTAAAGTTTATTTATTCATTTTGCTATAAAGTTTTATGGGTGTGAGCTTCTAAGTCTGAAAGTCACTGTCCATTCCCTCACTCTGGGGGTTTCTTCACTCAGAGTTTGGTGTGGTTGGGGGTGAGGGGCTATAGATGCCAGCGGTCATGAGCGTGCAGGCTATAACAAAAGCAGTCTTTATGTAGCATGCATGCTGATCCAGCAGCCCACATTTTGTGCTGCAATTCACACGTCCAGCTCAGAGGGGACAATAACGAGCCACAAGAGAGGTGCAGGGATTGACTACTGCCTTCCTGCAGCCACACTAAAAACATTGTCAACATTCATGGGTCAATTATACAACATTCATGTTTTACGGTGCGTGATATATCAGATGGTAATGAGTGATATACAAGACTGAAATGAAGACTTTTTTTTAAAAAAAATGTTAGCTTCTGTAGGGCCCTATGATTTCCGTGATGCGGAAAACGCGGACGGAATCTCGGAATCCAGTTGTAAAAACAGAATTTACAGTTTAACGCAGAATATCACGGAATTTGTCAAAGTTTGGATGAATTACTCAGAAGTAGATCATTACACTTAAATCAAATCGCGATATTGACTATCTGTAAATATTAAGCCGCAAAAGTTGATTTAAATATGAATCCTGCATGTTTTGTGTGTCTCTTAATGAATGAATAAATGGCGCAGACTCGCGGACAGACACTGAAGCGCTCGTGATGGTCGCAGTGATTTCAGTGTCTGCCGTCTAAATGAGGACATAAATACATGAACATCTCTAGAACTGCTCTGAGAGTCACTTCACGAGCATTTTACCATTTCATTTGAGTAAAACCAGCGTCATATCATATACACACAGAAATTTAAAGGTATTCACGGCAACCCGTCAAAATAAAAGTTTGATTAAAGACTTAAAGACACTGTGCCATAAATATATTACTATTATTTAGTAGAATGTATGTGATACTACTATACTACTGTTGAAAAAATTAATAAAACTTTATTTTTTAAGAAATAATCACACAATATTTCTTCCATGTTTTAATTTTAATAGTAAATTCCCTTTATTTACCAAATAAATAAATAAAATGTGTTTAATTTTCATTCATTAAAAGATAAATTAAATCAATGTTTATGCCTTCATTTGATAACCAGAAATTTTAAATACACAACACAGAATTTCTGAGGCGGAAAAAACATTTCATGAGGCTATTGTAAGAATAAATAAAAATTGTTTTTATGCATTCAAATAATCAGACATGCTAAAACACAGAATTTGGTAACAATAAAACATAAGGTGAGAAAATATAAAACATTTCATAGCGACCTAAACATGTAATTTTGTTAAACTTCTTTAAATTAACTTCTTTGTTAACTTCTTTAAATTGATGTCAAATTGTATAAGTTTCATGATTTTAATTAATTAGACATGCTTTTTGATTAATAAAATTTATTTTGACCATTAAAAAGGAGTCCAGAAAAATTAAAATGGAAAAAACGGAATCCAGAAAAATTAAAAAGGAAAAAACAGAATTTAGAAAAAAATAAAACGGAATTTGGGAAAAAAATAAAATGGATTTCATAAGGCCCTACTTCTGACTAAAAATAAATGAATAATAAATACAAGGGTTAAAAAATTTGCAGTCATGTCTGTGATAAAGAGGAAAAAAAGTAGGCTATGGCACCGTTGCGCTACCAGAGGACTTCATAAATTACACATGCTCATGACACAGCATTACTGAAATTTTTACTAAGCAAAAAAAAATAAAAAATAGACCAATACGAACGTATGAAATTCTTTTCAAAGCAATATGTTGTAAACTAGGTTCAAACAATAATATTAATAATAACATTTTAAAGTTATCATAAAGAAATAGTTCACTCAAAAATGTCATCATTTAATCACTGTCATATTGTTATAAATATGAATTTTTGCACCCACAAAAAGGGAACTTTCGAAGAATGTTGATGC
This sequence comes from Tor tambroides, assembly GCA_021397915.2. NCBI lineage: Eukaryota > Metazoa > Chordata > Actinopteri > Cypriniformes > Cyprinidae > Tor > Tor tambroides. The sequence continues at coordinate 29,413 of JAFVLL020036158.1, read as the reverse complement.
TTCCCTCTTCCATTCAATAAAAGCAGATGGGGACAAGGAACTGTCAAGCTCCAAAAAAGTCAAAATGCACCACAGAATCTTCTTGGAATGACTTTATGAGAGGAACTGACTGAAATTAAAGTCATCATTCATTGAAATGATATGTATTAAAACCTGCCTCACAGCTGTAGTTCTAATTTAGTTTCACATTATGTAAAAAGCAGCTTGGCCATTCTGCTGTAAATAACTCAATTTCAATTACCCAGAAAAAAGAAACTCAAATGACATTACACTGAACAAATAATGACAGAATTGTAATTTTTAGGTGAACTATTTCTTTAATTCAACTAAAGGAATGCAACTAAACTGGTACTTATTATAAATAAACATGCATTTACACAAAAACTGTAATTCTTAAAAACGTGCAGAAAAGGAGCTTGTGACACGTGAGAAACTTTCTCTATGTGCGCGCATGTATGCACGAGTGTGACATATGGAAAGTACAGAGTTAAAGCGCTGAGGATTGGGCCATGAGCTCACTCTAGGATTAATTATGAAGACCTGGGACTTCTGGTTCTGTCTATGTGTGCGCGTCTAAGAAGCTGTGTGTCAGCACCGCAGCCATTCAAACTGCTTACAAACAACAGTCCTGAATGGGCTCCATTTAATCAGGTATGCTCTGTGTTCTTCTGCCTCAGTGTGCAGATCTACAGACACACGCATGCACGACCATGCACGGGCTAAATAAGCATGTTCAAGTGCGATAATCAAATTATTGTTGGTGTTTGCTTGAGGGTTACCAGGGGCCTCTCTTCAATCTTATTCCCAGCTTAGAATTAATCACTCACCAGACATCTGAGGTGTTGCTACGCACACATGCATGCACACACATACACATACACACACATGCACACACACATTCCCAGGGAGACGGGCAGAGTTTATCATGACAACCAAGGAAGGGCAAAAGAAGGTTGAGAGACAGGAGAGAAAGGAGAATAAGAGGAGAGAGGGTTCCTCGGCATGTTAGCTTGGTCTCTATTGACCTGTAAACCTTTGTGACTGGAACAAATGCAAATGGCGCTGACTTGCTCACACAAAATACTAAAGGGCTATTCAAATGAGCCACTGCCAACAATACAACATTGGCCTACCCATGGAGCAGTCCTCGTCTGGAGCTGGGCCTTCAAACTCAACACTAACAACAGTCTGATGAAAACAAAACAGGTCTATGAGAGTTTCAGTGGATGTTTGTTTAAAAAAAAATTCAGCATTTTTCTTTTTTTTCCATTAATTGTTCATGTCATGACTCTCATTTAAGAATTAAACAAACTCAAGCCAGTGGTCAAGCTAATGTTGCTGTGCTGGGCTTGTTGGGGTGCTCAAACAAAAATCGACGTTTTAATAGCGTCACAGAGCCAATATTTACACTTTTTGGGGAAATCTACAATTAGTTTTCTTATAGTTGTCAGAATATAAACACAGCTTTAAACATGTTTTTGCTTTTCAGTTCTTTGAAAGATTAATTGACACAGCCATTTCTAAATTTTTGTCTTGAATGCTTTGTATTTAGAAAAGTCAATCCATCATAGAATAACAAACGGAACTGCTTAAGGTAGACACAATGGTCACTTGAATGTGGCAAGGGAGGATCTTTACCAATGAAGAGCTGGAAGAAGCTTTATTCCGCCGGATGGGCAGATTCTTGTCAGCTCTTGTCAGGAGATGTCACAATCAACGGAGTTTTAAAGGCAAAAAATAGCAAGTTTCACTACTGCACTACTACTGCAGAACCTGAATTAAAATTACATCACTTCGCAACAAACAAAAACTCTTTGCTCTTGAAAAAGAGAAACCTATAAGCAAAGGAAGTGTGATATGTAAGACAAATGCCGCTGTGACAAACATCACTCATTTGTCATTATAACTAGCGGGAAGGTGGAAGACGACGCATGAACAAGTTCTACAGGTCATATAATGTCAGTAAAATAAAAATCACATTAGTCATAGTCTGACGGTGAGCTGAGGTAAATCATTTTAAAACACCATTAGGCACAAGCAGCTCACTTGCTGATAAAAAGAGTTATGCCTGTGCAACTTCTGAGATTTATTACATGCCAAACAAAAAGTTTATGTAATAACATTTTATGCATGGCTATGATCTCTAACAATGAAATATCTCAAGGACACTGTTCCGCTGAAGCCGGATGATTTTATTACTACGTAAGATAATGCCACGAATTCTGACTCTCATTATCATTATGCAAACTAAACAGTCCTAATTTGGTCTATGTCAGTGCAAATTCGTGATTTGCTGTAGTTGAGAAGTTTGGATGTTACAATGGCTAAACTGGAAGCTTTTGCTATGATATGAAATTGATATGAAATTCTGATTCCATTAACCCGCACCTACGGAGAGCAGATGGAGTAGCTCACAGTCACACAGATTGGGTCCTTATGTTACAGCTGGACGGAGCAGAACAGAACACATGCATTTTTCAAAGTTGCGATATTTTTAACTTGACACAGTGTCTTAAAACATGGCACTCGTGGTGCAAGATGCTGAAAAAACAGTGTGATATGACAAAAGAGCCTAAACAGTTGTCCGTCTGCATGTGTTAATATATTTTAGATATATTTTTTATACATATCACAGACAAAAACAACAAGAAGTCTTGTATAAACTGTCCCTAAGTTTACCTTGATGAACTACATTGCAAAATGAGGACTGTAGGTGATTTTCATTAAATTATATGGAAACAAAAACATATGTATATTGTATTATATTATAAATACAAATTTATGCATGAAATTTATTCAAAGATTAAAATGTAATGTATCTGAATTAGTCTTCACTTGGTGGGTTTTTCAGCGAATATTGATAAATGCCATAATTTCAGTTAATTCTACTAATTATAGAAATACATGTACTGTATGTGTCAATTCTGATGTGTTTATATAAATGCATTTATTATGCAGCTGCTTAAATAAATGGACATGAAATATTGATTTTGAGACTGCAAAGAAACACGACATATGAAACTAGCACATTTGTGTAGGAAATTGGTTGGATGGGTCAATTATACAATTTAGCGGTCATTATCCCCAAAAAAAAACAGATTCATGACTTAAATAATCCTAAAAGTATTCTACCATGTGGATATTCTGTTTATCACTATTTATCTGTTAATGTGTCGCTCAAAGAAAACTCTGTAGTGTACAGGACGGGAAATGACTGCAAAGACTGGGATGAAACCAGCCATGACAGTGTCACGCTGGTCATGTTTATGCCACACATTACCCCTACAAAAAAAAAAAAAAGTATGCTTTTTCTTTAAGCTTGTGTAAGCATGAGACTCTTTGCTAGAGACGAGGAACATTTCTGCAAAAATGACATCAAGTACTAACAGAGGGAGCATCAGAACACGCAAGAAAACATCTGGATGACACCTGTAAATGGCACATGACCTGAGAGTATATCCACACTGCAGGAGACAAGGAAATGGGTCTAATGTGTGAAAGAGACCGTTAGATGATTGAGAGATAAAGACAGTGCATCTTCATAAACCAGCTGTTTCAAGTGTCATCCTCCTCTCTCTTTTTCTCCACTGCACAATACAGGTACTGGGGTTATTGAAAGATGTGAAGCAAACCTCCTAATACCTATCTGACTGCTTACAAAGTTTGGGAGCACTGAGTATTGAGTAAATAAAATTATTTGGGAGGTACTGGGATGTTTTGCAAAAGTAGAAGATCAGAAAGACAGAATGTTTTCGTTCATGTCATGCTAATTTCACGCACTTGGAAATCCATGTAAAAACCAACATGTCTACCTACACAGTGATGAACAGATTTAGAGAAAGACAGCCACAAAGAAGCCAAAAACCAACCCTGCAGATCAGACAACAACTTCACCGCTAAGATAAATCATGTTTGATCAGTGTGGTTATGAACACAGGCACGCTGAAGTGATCATTTTCAGACAATCTGGATACTGCGAACCTTTCATCCCAAATCTGCCTCTAATTTCAGTCAAACTGATGCAATGGGAGACTAATAGGTCAATCCTCATCATTTTTCTGCTCTGCTCATCATAGAAATAAGCTCTCAAAGACGTGCCCTACATTTGAACAACCCCACTGTCTGATGAAAGATTTGATCTGCATATGATGTTCTGAACATGTAATCAAGTATCAGAACATTTAGGATTATGCAATACGTATCATGTACATTCTAATTTGGAAAGGACATGTCTAGAGTACCTGATATCTTCGTACTTCACTAAACGATCAACATGAAACGTTCAGGGAAGATGAATAGAGAGGCCTCCCACACAGAATTCACATTTCAAAGAGACCACACGAATACTGCAAGCCTGCAGACTGGCTGCAGTATGCATTTAAGACGATGATTATACGAAATCTTTAAATACTGTAAAGTAATTATTATTGTAAAAGAAACAGGTAAACTTTTGAACATTTAAGTAAAATTCACAAAGTACTTTAAACATCTGTACATCCAGAATATTTCCAATGCAACAAAACAGTTTGTTGTGCCTATTTTTAAGTCATTTTAAATAAAAGCACCTGCTAAATGAATAAATATAAATGAAAAAAAAAGAAAAGAATTATGAATGTGTGTTGATGGTCACTTTACTTCATCAAATTGTTTCTCACCTGCAAAGTCCTGCAACACGCATGTCTGTCAGTGTCATCCAAAGTCCCCGAACCTGTGAACAACAAAGCATAGCCTATGAGCATTCACAAAAATTCAATGAAATGCACAAACACTGTAATTCATTTTTAAAACTGTCCATAAGCTCATCTGTGCTGTGCATATGAATCCAAAACTGTCGTGAACAGCACAGCATTTTCATGGGTCACGACCCGGCTCAGTTGATCCTGGAATGTAAAACCGAACCAGAGGAAGCAGAAAAGAACCCTGCAAGGGATTGTTTCATTTGCTCGCAGGATTCATTAAGTCATTTTTGACTCAGGATCTCAGCTTCTGCTCACTGTAAGCCCAAAAAATAGATGTTTTCTTGGCAGGAGCAAAAAAACCTAAGTTCAGCCAAAACAGACAATACAGCAGTATAAGGAGCTAAAACACATGCCAGATTGCAGAAGGGCGATTCAGAGCTGAGGCCCTGGCTTTCTCCCCCTCTCTAGAACGATCCACAGTGGAAAGAAAAGCCTTCTCCCTGTCCTCAAATGAACTCAAACATGAGCTTCCTGTCAGACCCTGGGAGGAAACACCCAGCACAGCAACCTCACACTAACAGAGGAAGGCCTTCACTGCCGAATTCTTCTCTGCCTGCGAAATTAGGTCAAGCACTTAAGAGCTCCTCGCTCATACCCGCAAGTTCCCTCTCTGAAATGAACGCGCACACACGCCGACATACATAAATCACACGCACGGCCTCAGTTCCCCCATGCACATGCGCACACAAAATGCGTCACCTGACATCTCCCTGCATGACAGGTAAAACACAACCCTGTGACTGCAGAATGTGTCAGTCTGACTGTCCTCTGCTGCACTCGGAATCTGAGCAGCTTAGGCACATCCCCCTGTGCTCTATAATGTTCCCGACTCCTGTCGGACACGCATTGCTCTAACGGCTCTTCCTCACATCTGTGCAACCTTTTAGTGCCAGCTTCAGACAGGCTACAGGCTAAAGGCTCAGGACACGCCCCTGACCTCAGCTGACACTACAGGCCACTTAAATCATCTGGCCGCTTGTATCTGAGAGCCACACAAAAGCGAGAATTGATTTTGTGAATGTGTCAGGTTAGACGAGGCGCCTCCCCTCCCTGTGGTGATTGCATTTTAAATTTCAAATGATGTATGCTTTTTTCGAAGGGTTAACTGAGGTAAACCGGCTTGGATGCAGGCCAGCAACGAGACAGATGAATTTATGACTCTGTCGGCGCAAAGAGCGCGTAGGATTGTTCGCCTCTTTGTAATCTTGAAGGGCTTGGTTGGCTTTGCTCAATTATCTGGCGATTTTCAAAGCATTTTAGCAAAAGATGGCGGTAACGAGCCGCCGTCATTATCAAATCATTTCGAAAGGCCAAGCGAAACACTCCGATTACAGTACTGAGTCCAGGTCATGTTGACACATTACATGTTTGGCCTTCTGTCTCTGCTGAAATGCAAGCAAGGGGAAAAGGGGAGAGCACACTGAAAAACTTGAGGCCGAGCACAAAAGCAGAGGAGGGATGGAGGAAGAAAAGGTTGAGAGAAAAAGAATATGACAATACCATACGCCAAATTTCTGTCATCTGTTGCAGAGAGTTTGGGGAGACATTCCTGTGGGATTGACAGTTTGGCGTGGCTGTAGCACCAGGGGCCAGTCATGGAAAGACACTTCCAGTGTGCACACACACTTTACGAACTCAGCAAGACCTACGGAATGCGATCTGGCCTCGGTCGTGCGCTCTCAGCATCGGCCTGGCCTGAGCCTTCCTGCCTTGGGTTACGTAGCTCTGTGTTCGACGGCGGTTTGGTTATTTCCCCGACAGGAGATGTAAATGAAAAGATATTTTTGGAAAGATAACTCCAGCGCTGAGTGACAACATTAAGACAACTGGAAACAGATTGCCGAAATGACTGATGACTTTTTCTTTTCTTTTCTTTTTTTTTGCAGTTGTTTTGAAGTGCTGACATCATCTGCATTCTGAATGTCTCCTCCTCTCTCAGAAGGTATATGACTAGAAAAATGATTGTGGAAAAAATAAAAATATGCAGACCCTTCAAAATAATGAATGCCATTGTTTACAGTGAGCATTGGGTCACATTAAGAGGCATGCATATGTAAAACCTCAGAAATACCTAAAACATCTCCATGCTTTAAAAAAAAATCATATTTTCTGCTTAGTTTTAGAGGCTATTTCTATTTATTCAAAATGCAAACAAGAAACGATAAGGACAACTAAAGCACATCTGAATTTCTCTAATGCACTCGGTCTGCCAAAATTACCACTGACAACAAATTCAAAACACATTTTACAAATGGAGGAATAAATCTGGCGGTGATAAAATTGTGCTTTCAAAATATATTTAAAGTTGTTTATGTTCCTGTTGAGTAAAAAAAAAGTTTTTGCTTATTTCAGTTTAGCAACTAATTCACAGAAGAAAATTAGAGCATAAGCAGGCCATATTAACCTGAGTTGGTAATTGCACAGTCAGCATAACAAATCTCCAAAGATGCTGGTTAACATGTTATAGCATGTGTGTGTAACACACAGAGCGGTCAACAACCAGAAGTAAAGCCTCACAGACAGGTAATGAGATGCACAAATCAATGCACTTTCAAATCTAATAGTAATACATTACAAAACACATATGCACAGTAAAGCATTATGCACGCATGAAACTGTAGTTCATATTATTCAATATGCTTTATCATGCAACATCTCTCTGATGTACATGCACAAAACAGTACACAGATATCAATAATCTCACTTTTAGAATATAACAGCAGATTATTATCATGCTAAATTATTTACACTGAGTTGCTTACACTGGAAAAAAAAAAATGAAAATCTGTATATTTAAAGATAAAATCGTACCAGATAAAAGGTGGACATACATTCCATCTCTGAGTTGAGTCCGAAAGAGATTTTCGCCATTTCAAGCACCACTGCAACACACAGACACACACAGTCTAACGTTTCAGAATAAACTCTATTCTCACTGGCTGTAAAAACAAAACAAAAACAAACATCTACAACAATAGCAATATGCATTTAGACAAATAAAATCTGGTAAAATAACTGGCATGTATTTCGATAACTGCATTATCATCAACTCTAAAATGGGCATATTGTCTGAGGACTTTGTTTATGCCTGATACAAGTCAAGGAACCCAGCTAAGATATGAGAGCATGAATTTTCAGTACAAAGGGGTCACAGAATATTTTATTTTAGTAATAATAATAATATCATTTGAGATTTATTTATTAATTTCACTATGTTGCATGACACACTGTCTACAACCTCAGTCCTGTTTGATACAGATTGGATGAAATACGTCTGTAAAAGATACATAAGCCTGGCAGGAATATTTTAGTGAGCAACCCCATTTATGAAATACACACACAAGATTTATTTTTCTTTTAAATGAGAAGACCAGAGCAGTCTCATGGTGCCTTCAATAACAGAGAAGAATCTACACAAACCCAAATAAGAGAGCAGCACGATCGATTATTTGAAAAGCATGAACAAAAACGTCTGGCCATGAGAAACTGACCTCTTTTCTATCTCTAATGTGTCTATAACTCCATTATTCTCCTCGACATGCACTAATAAAATGAGTTATTCCTCGTGTAATTCATTCGAGTGCGTGCTCGACAGATATTTTACATTTGATGCCAGGAAAATAAGCTGTGAAAACTAGGCTACAGTTCAATAATGCCCCATATGCCGGCTTCGTATGATTGGCGCATGTAATTTCAAGCGTAACCGCGAAATAAATACAAAGAAAAAACGACCGATGGGACCAATTAATAGGATAACGGAAAACTTACATTATTTACGTCCATGTTTCATCCGCTTCTTAGCTTCATCTGGATCATTCGTGCTCCTTTAGCTGTCGTTAGAAACGGCCAGCGGCAAAACAAACAAACAAAAGAAACTTGACTGGAGTCGTTGGGTAAACCACGACGACCGTTTTTATTATTCAAGTTCAGGCTGAAATTTTCTGTCGTGCGTACACTTTATCGAGGTTAACACACGACCGTTAATACAGTCGGTCTGCGAGCAAACTATCAAAACCTTCTCATCTAACGTACACACACACACAAAAAAAACATGACGACACACTGCGTCTTTTAAGGGTAACGTTAGTTTGGTTTTTTGTAATAATCAAGAAGAAATGTTCATCCTCCCAACAGCCACCGGACCGGACCAACAGCCTCACACTACCGTGAACTAGATCACACAAGTTCAACTAAGGTGAACTGTGATTCACACACACACACACACACGCAAGCGCGCGCACCGACCGTTACACAAGAGCCAGACAGCAGCCGCTGACCTATCTAATAACAGCACAAAATAACACACTGTTTACTCTTATTCACATTGGATATACAATGGTGGTGGCTGTGGGCTTTTTTTTTTTTTTTTTTTTTAAATAATAATTCACGGGCCCGTCGTGCTCGACCCGTTCGGCAGATTTACCTCAGAGACTAACAGCTTGACGAATAAACAGTCCGTTTTCAAACCGAAGACAAATCTGAGGTAAAAAGTTTCGATTTGAGAAGTGTGTTATGGCTGATCTCAGGAAAAAACACCGTAGGTAAATAAAAGTAAAGTAAATAAAAGTGTGGTTTAATAACATCCTTGATGTTTGATATTATTTTTAATAAGGAAGTGGGGGTTGGGAATTATATTTGCTCATTTGCTGATCGCTAAAATAAATAAGACATACTACCTGTTGCCTTCCCGATTTATGTAGTAATAATAAAATATTTTAAGTACCATTTAGTATAAATGTTTACATGTTAAATATTTAAAGGCGTTTAACCATTCTATAAAGTTTTTCATAAATGTTTGTAGATGTCCCGGGTCTTATAATCCGTCGTTTAACCCATTTAATCCCAACATTTTCCAAGATGAGTGAGCACATGTATTTTACTTCTTGGATAGTACAATGAAATAAACTTCATGCCTTTTCTATAAGAAAAAAAAATTAATAAGTTAAATAAAATAAATAAAGGAAAAAATAAAAAAATAAACTGCTAGTATATCCCTGGTTATAAGTGTAAACAGTTGCTCAAAGAGACCCAACAGAATGTTATAAAAATAAAGATAATTTATTTATTTATTTTTACTGTCAGGCACTGTGGTAATATTAATGAGATTATTATTATTTCATTTAATGTGACTACTTAAAAAGACAAAGTCTACAATTGTATAATGTGAATCAGTCAGTTACTTATTAAAAATGTGACCACTGACATGTTTATCATGATTTTTATGAGACATTTATATGAGAATAATAGACCCTTTAAATATTATATCAATTATGGTAGCTGTATCTATATTACGACACGTTTTATGGAGCCTTGACATCATCTTTCAGAAGGGCAAACTGGCATTAAACAGTTTCAGTCATGTAGTTACACGAACAATATTAAAATGCACTTTCATTTATAGTTGACAAAAAAAACTTTTTAGTCACAAACAGGGCATTAAATTGGTTCAGTGAGAAGGACTTCAGGCTAACATGTGATATGATGTTGAACCTGTGTGTGTGTGTGTTTGTGTGTGTGTGCTATCAAGGCATTTTGAAGGGCATTTTCAGCAGGTTTTGGCTAACAATGTGATGTGAATCATGCATTCATTCATTGTAAGGACTTATTCACATACTGAACTGCAATATTAATGTTAAGAATTTGTGTCTGGATGTTCAGTATAATTACAGAATGTGTTAAATGTTTTAACAGAAAAAAATAATGTAAATAATGTAAACACTGTTAGGGAAATAACTATTTATAACAAAATTCAATCAAAATTCTAATTTACCCCTATTATTAGCTCTCAGAGACTATTAGTGTGATTTTTTTCCTGCTTCAGGGCTCCTTTAAATCAAGTCTGCTGGATTTGTGGTTCATAGTCAGGAATAACAATTTCACAAATGTATTTCTAAACGCACTCTAAACCTACTCGTATGAAAATGTTTTACAAAGCCAATTAAAACAGGCAGAGTACTGTTTTATCTGTCAGGTACAGATAGAAGTTTTGTTTCAAACAAAGCAATATTTCTCCAATAAAATGTGCAGAAAATAAAATAATATCTAAAAAACCTCACTCAGCCAGAAAATGTTATTAAAGAAGAAAAGGAAATCAAGTAAAAGCTTTGATCACACCCTCATTTAGTTATTATTCCTTTTTTTTTTTTTGGAAGAAATGTATGCAAAAAAAGGATAGTGCTGACATAACTAACATCAGTGCATCCTTTTAACACTCAAGTAAAATAGTTCTGATACAGGATAGCATTGACAGGTATGGCTAAAGGTGTATTTCAGAACTAATTACCACACATTTTTCCCCTCTGGGTTCAAAAGTCAGATATAAATACTGGAGTCACTGCTTCACCACTCTGCCGGTGGTTAAAGTAGAAGTAGAGGAACACACTCGATGAACCCAGGTTCATCCATACACACGCAGCTAATCAGATTAAAGGGCCGAATTGTGTCCTATGTATGAACGCGCGTGTGTTTATGTCCTACACAAAGCGGCCTCATGGGAATTAACATGAGATGGTGGCAAGCAGATTATAACGAAAGGGTTGTTGAGTTCGCATGGCATCACATGTTTGCATGAAACATATTCTTGTCTCTAGCATTACATGCCTCTCATATTAAAGAAATAAATATATGCAAGAAAAAGAGTACATATTAATGCCAGCAAGTGCTTCAAATTTGTAAACCAGAAAGTCAAGGAGAGATTTGATTATATGACATTTAATACACACAGTTTTTAAGGCTTTGTGCTGGTTAGAAATTACTTTTTCAGGCAACCGATTACCTTGAAAATAGTTGGCCAGAACGCATTTAGGTCAAACGATTCAAAATGATTACACTTGCATTTATAAGGTAAAGACGGTGAAATCTCACGCCAGATAGAGTCATCATGAAACAAACTGCATGCGATCCTCTGACGCATGTCAATCACAGTGAAACGCAGCGAGAGGCCCACTCGATGTAGAGACGTCGCTCCTGCAGTGCACCGGCTGCACCTTTTGTCTTTCAGCTAATCACAAATTCAGACCCGGCATCACTTGCATACTAAACAACCCCAAATGCTTCGGTCATACACAAGTCAGCTCAAGAGAAGTCTGCTGCTAATTATTTTTTGTGCCCCTGACTGAAATGTGGCACTATTCAATAGAACTAAAGGGCGTAATGATATTCAGCGGCGTTTAATGCAGAACTTTCTCCACGCCTCACACCGCCAGTGCGTGAGTGTGTATGAGTGTACGGAGCATTGAGCCCTGGGCTGTGCTAATTTGCAATCAGACACTCTCTTTGAGTTCTGTCTCTATGCCCCCAGACAGTGTAAATGGCAGCTGAGACAAAGCTCCCATTCTCTCCGTGCAGGCCCTCATAGTTTTATTTCAGGCCAGTGCTCTCAGACAGAGGGAATTCTGGGAAAGCCAAGAGATGGCAGTGGCAAAGGGGGCGGGACGCTGAGAGAGAGTGCGAGAGAGAAAGGCACGCTGCAACGGCCCCCTACCTCCTTCTATGACTGGCGTCCATGGGCACGCTGCAGTACCACACCCACAGCACTTGCACTCTGCCAGTGTCTTGCCATTACGAGAACAAACATCAATTTCATTTCAGAGTTCCAGAATTATATCACTGTTATTCAAAGACTAAATAAGGAGAAAAATGATGTCACTGCCACTGAATTAAACATCTATCTATCTATCTATCTATCTATCTATCTATCATCTTTATCTCTCTATATATCATCTTCAAAAGGGTCAGTACGATTTTTTTTTAATCAATTTTAAAAGGATTTTTATTATATCTATCTAAAATTCTGTTTCATCTATTTATCTACTGTATTTATGAACTTAGGCTTTTTTGTCTTCAAAAGGGTCAGTACGTTTTTTTTTTAATAAATTATTTCTATTCTGCAAGGATTCATTAAATTCATAAAAAGTGAGAGTAAACATTCATAATGTTACAAAATATTTCTATTTCAAATAAATGCTGTTTGTTTTTAATCAAAGAATCCTGAAAAAAAATCTCAGTTTACAAAATAAAGCAGCACAACTGTTTCAACATTGACATGAAACGTTTCTTGAGCAGCAAATCAGCTTATCAGAAAGATTTCTGAAGGATCACGTGACACTGCAGACTGGTGTAATTATTCTGAAAATTCAGCTTTGCCATCACAGAAATAAACAACATTTTAAAACTAAAAAAGTAACAATATTTCATAATATTACAGTATCTCTGATCAAATAATTGCAGCCTTGTGGAGGATGAGAGACAAAAACATTACAAAATCTTACTAACCCCAAACTTTTGAATACTAATGTACATACATACTGAGTACTAAATTGTTGCTGAGTCATGGATTTTGGAACAAAAACACATGCCTGGGGTTTCAGTAATGCAGGTCTATTATATGAGATATCTTTACTTTGTTTTCAAGAGCCAAGACAATGCCTGTCACAGCCCCACAACCCAAGGCTACAAGTGAATGATTACCGAGAAGCGAGCCGTGTCCTCAGAAAGAGGTCATGGGCTTGAGGCAACGAGAGAACGATAAAACCCAGAGCATGCCTATGACTTTATCACAAGACCAGATAACATCCATATTCTCCATATCCTCAATGCTGACACCTATTTCTTCAAAGTAAATCAAGTGCCCAAAGTGAAAAATCTGACTACTGGCTCCACATGGTCTCTTTGTCGGAGGTGAAGTGAAAAACGGTGAGCCTAGTTAAGGTCGACAGCTGTGTGTATCACTTTACATTAAGAGCGATTTCTTCTGGTGTTGGCGCTTTGATATGCTGTTGGTTCAGCTCTTAAAACATATGGAATCCCTCAGTCTCTCTTTGGCTCGACATCGCTCAATAGATGTTTCTTTTACAACTGCTTATTCTGGACATCAAGCAATATAATCTCATGAATTAGTTCACATTTGCATCATCTTGGTCCGATTGCCAGAAACAGATTAACGTTAGTCCTATACTAAACTGCATTATCAACAGTGATTCTCCATAGAAAATCCCTTTTATTCTGAGATTTGGCTTAATCTGTGTCCGAGAAATCACACATTTAAGACATATATCACTACACTGTGAGCTCTGAGCCTCTGAAAGCGAGGCATTCCTTCTTTTGAAGGATTTATTTACATGTGCTCGATTGCCCTAGAGACCCAAATGTGGAAAAACAACAATTTGATTAAAATATTGAATTTTAAGGTAACCTCAGAAGGTACAGTTCTCAGAATAACAGAATATACTACAAACATTTTTGCCAACAAAATCACTTGTAATTATGAAATGGAAGAAACCGAATGGGTTAGTGAGAAAAAGGTGATATTGGCGTAATTGGCACACAACATGGTGTGATTGAGAGTACTTCGACCTTGGTGTAACCCTGCCTGGAAAGCCTTGCACTGGCAGCAGTGTAGTGAAGTTACTGTGTGTGCTGCCCCGTCTCTCTCTGGCTCCACATGATGACAAACAGCTATTGTCATGGCATACCGCAAGAACAATTGTCTTTTTATGCCTCTCACAGAGAGTCAGAAGACAGTGGCAAAAGTTTAACATTGCAACCACGATTAAATCAGAAACCTTTCGCTCAGTGGCCCGTTATAGTGAGACAGGGTTTTGTGTAAGGTGGCCGGGCGAGGCGGCAGGGTACTGAAAGGTAAAAGGCCCTAGAGATGACCTTTTTCAACAATAAGGGCCCTTTAGTGTTTAATCTCAAGTGGAGACCTTGAACCCCTGAAAGCCATGGAGGTCAGCAATCAAAAAGGGGTTAAAATCCCACCATGTTTTGGATGCTGGTGTCACCATCAAGATTTTTATCCTCCAGCTCCAAATCAGCATAAACCAACTTGGAAATTAATGTCCAAGTTGGTCTTTTCAACAGCAACGACTGAGAATTTACACTACAGACCAGAGAATTGAGTGCACTTTGCTATTGCTCCTCCCCATACACTCACACACACAAACACACACACACAAAATGACATCACCACACATCTGTTGTCCCAACAGGCATTCATCACATGGGCACCAAAACGACAAGCCTCTCTTTTTTTACCCATCTTACAGTCTTTCCATCCCTCTCTCTCATTCTCTGCACTGACCTGTGGCTTTTCTCTACCTCATCCTGCCTTCACAAGCACACACATTGTGGAATTGGGAAAGAACTTTCATTAGAAGTCAATTAGCCATTTAGGTGACCCTTCAGTCCATCCGTGTGATTACATACAGACCCCATCAACCAGGTCAGCACTAATGCAGCAAGGCTGTTGTAAAAAAAAAAAAAATGGCAAAAAAGATTGACTCACAGGAAAAATCCTATGTTCAGTCTCTTTTTCTCTGGACCTCTTGTTCTTTCCAAAGTATTTTACTTATCTCACATATTTCTTTTTTTGTGAATAACAATAACATCAGTCCAGAAAAATCCCAAGGTCAAACCTGTCCTTTGACCCTCAAACCAGAGGTCCCTGTAATATTTTAAACATTACATTTATATGTATCACTACCACAAAATGCCTTGCTACAGTATGTATCACTAACATCTTTTTAAATAATACTATCCGACACCATCTTTTGCAAATTTAAGAATCTCAAATGATTTTCTTTTAAAATATAACCACATCATCAAATGATCTTGGCACATGTAGACAATGAATGCTGTTTGAACGCCTCATGCAATGTGATTTTTCTGAGCTCGTATTCTAAAAAATGGCGGGCTTTGGGTCCGAGCCAGGCAGTCTTGATTCAGCATTAATCGACAGTGGATAAGTTTATACTTCTGAGGGCGGGATACAAGATGGCGGGAGCAGTGAGGTGCAGTTCTCATTTGGGGCGGCAGTACATTTCTTCATCTTTTGAGAATAGGCAGTCGAGTAGAGCCCCCTTGTGGACATTCATCAAAACTGCTCTGACCAGAGGATGTGAGGGGAGTGTAAGGGTATGCTAAACCTGAGGTGGGAACTTTACTTTGATGGAGGGACAGATAGAGTGGATATCCTTACACCAGTGATGGGCGGAAGCCTGGTCTGAAAACTGGTAGGAGGGGATCTTTATGTGGATCTCTGCCTCCCTCTACTGGTATGTTTGAATATTGTGTTTTTATGTAATCCTCACTACTGTAAAGTTGGGTCTTTTTTAAATTAAAGTTTTCCAAGCAAACAAAAAAACATATATGCATGTTATAATATAATATAATTTAATATAATATGAGCAACTGGTACAATTTGGGGATTATTATAAAATACATAATGCCGTTTATTTTTTATTTATTAATGAAAGAACTCAATATACTGCCAGTTGGTAAATATCAAACCACACTGTCACTACTCCAGCTGTTTCTGCATCTGTTTGTGGGTAGACGTACCAGCATCTGGTTTATGTTTTGAGTGAGAAAGAACAATAATAAAAAAAAAAGAGAGAATAAATTCTGGAATAACTTATAGGAAATTGTGTGATTTACACAGACATTTATAAGCAACACATTAATGAAAGTATGCAATTTTTTCTTCTTTTGCGTGCATCTATTTTTTTTTTTTAAATGGACTGTAATTGGGAAGACATGTCTGTAAAACATATTTCCCTACACGTGTTTACAATTTTCTTTTGTCAGTTCTGAGGATTTAGCCGAGCATCATAATCATGTGATCAAATTCAACTGCGATAGAGCATCATGTGGTCAAAATCAACTGTGATTTACCAACTTGTCGATCGCACGCACTTGGACTGTGTCACAGGGTGCAACAGAGGGGGAAAAAAAATCCAGAAAGTAATTGCAGATGAAGAACTAAAACCAACAGCCCCGAAGGGAGGTGGGGTGTATTGATGTCCACTTTCCATTCCTTGTGCTACAGAACAAGAGTGCTAAACAAGCCTTTTCCGTCTCAGCTGGCATTTTTAAGGGGCTCTCGAGCAAATGGGTCACTGACAAAATGCAATGAGACAATGATATTCCCCAAGACGAGGAAAATTGTCCTCTTTTCCTCTACAATCTTGATGAAGTAAATGAAAAGAAACAGATTCCACTGTGTAACCTTCCAAACTATGAGAGCACAGCTAAAGTGCAGTTTTGGCTAGAAAGCTCTGAGGTCAAAAACACTAACAAAAGCATCTGATGGGGTGTTTTTTCTCTTCCCTTTGGGTCCCTCCCTTCCATTCTCTTTGAACATCATCCATAATTTTCTCTTGGCTGCAAATTTTTATAAAGACATGGTCTTTATCTGCAAGTGGACTGGAACATGGGTTTGAATAGAAGATTTCAATTATATGTGCCATTCATTTGGCTTGTGCATGTACATAGAAAAAATAACAAAATAAAAACTCAATACATCAAGAAAAGATTAACATTTCCTTTAAGAGCGGAAGAAAGAGGATGTTTCAAGTGCAAACTGTGCTACTCATAAGTCATAAATAATCAAAGGGAGGTATATTCTTGTAATGCATCATCTCCAACATCCATTTTCCCAAATACAGCAAGATTCGCTTCAAATGAAACCATGTCAAGCTCAAAAGTCGGAGGACATACCTAAAGAAACACACATAACAAGGTCTTGCAAATATCAAAAAGGTCAACTGCAAACATTGTGCTCCCCAGCAGCACTTTTAATTTCATGACTGAAATGCAAAGTGACATACAAAATGGTAACGGATGCCAGATTAATAACATGAATCCAAGTCCAAACTATATAGCATTCTGGTTCGAGTTTCCATCCCATTAGCAAAACCTGAGATCCGCTGCAATCATCAAATACAAACAGAAGCAGAAAC
This sequence comes from Tor tambroides, assembly GCA_021397915.2. Classification (NCBI taxonomy): domain Eukaryota; kingdom Metazoa; phylum Chordata; class Actinopteri; order Cypriniformes; family Cyprinidae; genus Tor; species Tor tambroides. Next base: position 11,931 of record JAFVLL020036158.1, on the reverse strand, counting down.
TCTGAATAGGCTGTGCACTTTGATCTCTGCACTAGCGAAAGACACAGGCTCATAAACATGTCCACCCTTTGAAGCTTATGATATTGCACAGCTAATTCCCCACCTTCTATCCTGTCCAACGTTCTCTGCCTTAGAGCAAACAAGCTATTGTTTGCAGAGAGCATCTTTACAAGAGACAGTAAATTTGTTTGCTTTCCTTCACCAATCAGCTCCATCACCCAACAGCATTTCCATTATGTTTTCCATTATGAGAAAAATTTTTTTTTGTTTTTACATGCCTTCTCTATGAATTTATTTTATTATTTTTTGCACATGACTGATGTACATCTAAACTACTCTACTTATTGGGCTATCTGTGATATGAGAGCAGAACGCACTTTTACCAACTGCCACTAGAGGGAGGTGAATGTATGGATGGTAAACTAAATATTTTTGAATGGATAACCAGTTTCTGTTGTTATTGTTGTTTGCAAGTTATGAATATCTAGTTGTAGGAATATCTAGTTGCACTGTGTACAATGCATATAATTAATGGCACAAAGTTAAAGTATTGATTGTCATAATGCAGTTATTTGGGTAGTTCACCCAAAAATGAAATTTCGGTAATTAATTACTTACCTTTATGTAGTTCCATACCGGTATGACGTTCTTTGTTCTGTGGAAAACAAAGAAAACATTTAAGTTGTTTGAACATCACTTGATTTTCAAAATATAGTCTTCTGCCGTTAAACAATCATGGACCAACAACAAACCAGCTAATATTAGTTAACTACCTAATGACCAGCTAATGAGCATCTAAAACAGCTAGAAAAGCTGGATTTTCCAGCACATTCTGTAACTTGCCAGATCATTGCTTAGTTGTGTAGTCCACAAAATATCAGTTACTTTTAGTGGAGGCGACGTTTTAATGTACGTTAATTTCTTGTCAGTAAGTTTAAGCCTCACGCAACAAAACTGATTTGGCGCCAAAACGGCAGAAGCATGTCTTCAGGAAATTATTAAGGACTTTTTAAACAAAACACTGCATTGTGACAGGTAAATATGGAATAAAGCAATAAATAATCATATACTTGTGCTTATTATTATCACGTTTTGTCGATAAATACCGTCTGTCACGGAACCTCAAGGAAAGGGCTCGAGCTACCCGTTGCTATGGTTACCGCGTCATAACGCGACTTCTTTTCTCGATCGCCTACTTAGCGCGATTTTGTACTTGTAATCCAACTTTTGTGGTTACTGAACCTTTTTACCGTATACATACATACTATGTAACTACAATCCATACGTTTGAATGTTAAATTCAGTTGAGAAGATTCAAGCCTTAATTAGGGGGCTCAGACCTTCCCAAGCCCCCTCATAATTCGCACCCTCATTACATAGCTCCGACTGGTGACCCATGCCTGCCATCTACAGTGATGAGAGAAGCTGTATGCATCATTTACTGAAAGGAATTGCAGTCTGCCAAAGCAGAACACTTCATAAACCCTGAGCTTTCACTTTTTGTGTCTTACAAAAAGTAAACAAGGTCTTCCCAATAGACCGTGCGGCTATTATTATTAAAAGAAACGGGTTCGAATCAGATTTCTGTCCATGTCTCATCAATCTCTCTGACATTAGGCGCAATATATCACAAAAAGGCGGAGATGTCACTCAACCGTGCCAGTAAAGGTGGGCGGACTGGAGTGTACCCCCCCCCCCCTCTAAAAATCCCTAAAATCAGCCGTAAGCCCGCGGCGGGGAGCACACCCTGAATTAGCCCGTATCGCGCAGGAGATGAAGGATCGTGTCTCCGCGCCCGCAGCTCACGCACGGACCGCGCAGCGCCGAGCAGCAGCGTAACGTCACGACGACAAAACTTCAGAAGTTCGCTTTCTCCACGCGCTCTCTTCAATGTCACCATGCGCAGCATCTCATCCTGCGGTGCACTGCTGTCAGTCTACTACCCCCAGATCTTCCTCATCCTCACCAGCGGCAGCTACCTGTAGGTTTGAACAACTGCTTTTTTATTCTGACCTTTAATATCCTGTCTGCGTTTTTGGCACAGCAGTCAAGGGCAATTAAAGTTAAATTAAAGGGATTATCGTTATTGCGTTGCAAGATTAGACAGGAATCTCGATATGAACTGTTCTTAAGAGTGCAAATAAATCATAATTTCCACACATGTTGGAAATGGCATTATCTAGTGCACCTGCTGTCACACGATGAGACCGAGCATGTGCATGTGCTTTAATAATGTTTGAGCCATTTTGCTGAAACAAATGCTGAATGGCTCGTTATATTTACTGTATATAACGAGCATTCAGCATTATATGCATTATTTTAAATATTTTATATAAAAAAGACTATAATGTATCAGAATCCATTCACTGTAAAATTTGTACTAATTTAAAAGAAAAAAAGAATTAAAATGGTGCAATTAACTGCAGTTAACTGTAGGTTTAATTAACACACTAAATGGAGTTTACTGTAAAATAGTGGTTTTCAGAAGTAAAAAGTATTAATTACCAAATTTACCAACTCCTAACAAAACAAACAGTATATTCCCACAAATGTTATCTTTTATTTAAATAGTTATGTTTATTATTTTTCTTAACAGTTATGCACAGTATGGTTGATTAGTTAATGTTTATTGCATTTTAAGTGTTCTGTGTTGCACTGATGCCATTTGTGTTTGTGTGGGTAACATTACGTGTTTATTAGCAATTGCGGTGGAAAATCAAATTTTGATTAATTTTAACTCATTATGTGCCTTCTGGTTCACCACCTGTATTATTATGGTGTTTATCAGTATATTTTGAGATACAAAGCAGATTTTAGTAGTTTGAATACGTTGTCAGTTAATTACACAATAGTTATTATAGTAGTTATCAACAGTTATCAATTATTCAAATGAGCAGATTTCCAGTTATATACTATTCACACCACCCAGTTATAGGCTAAACTTTTCATGCCAGTACAAACCAGTTCATTCAGTCAAAATTGATGAGATTACCTTTCATTCATTTGCTGTGAGAGCGTGAGGACAGTGTTTTACTCATTACAACATCATGTTCTGATCTCAAATGCTTGTAATTGGAAAACCGCATTTGGAAAAATACAGAGAGTGAGATGTGTGAGATGTGGCTGGAAAAGAGTGAACCTTTTATTTGCACTAAAGTTCAGACTGTGGAGAAATTACTGAGCCACACATTTCGAACCATAAATGTACTTTAAATAGATTCTGGTCAGAAGTGGCCAACATTATTTAAAGTTTTGAGTTAGAGTTTGTCAAATTTTCATTTTGTTCTCTGATTCTTAGTTTATTTGGTAGACTGTAGACTATTTAGAGTTGAAAATGTTGTTCATAGATTTTCCTCAGACCAGACAAAGACTAAAGAAATCTGCTGAATTCCATTAAAAATGACTTTTAAAGTTTCCCTGTATTTAGATGCTATTAAATAACATTCTTGTTACAAGAACAAGAATGCTAAGCTGTTATTATGACTGATGAATGGACACTCTAGTTTTGGTAGCTCCTCTCAAGCATGGCTTTCTTGGCTCAAATGTGTTTATTCCAAATTTGTATCAGGACATTTGTTGCACTGCTCTAAAATGAGACTTCATCTTGCCATCATTAGTACTAACTGACTGTGTCAGGAATAGGTTAATCCATTAAAATAGCTCAATATATTTCTGGATCGTGTTCTCTTAATTGTTAGTCAATAGACTAACACTGGGGTTCACTTTGTTAAAGAACAGCAGAACAGACAGCTTGATTTACAAGAGTAATCCACATTTGCATGTGGTTTCACTTTAATTGGGCTATATATTCTGTGATTGTTGTTTGTGGTTTTTGTCTGTAGAATAGTGTATGGTTGGCCTGCTAATCTGTTTAGACATTATTTGGGACCCCCTTCACATTTTAAATCAAGTTCAGTTCCACGCTTGCCTGTAAAAGCTTTGATTCATGAACTTTGAGTTGTTTGTTGTTCTGTTTTAAATGAGTCATGAGACGCTCTTAAATTCTTTCATTATAGTAAATGCAATCCTTTAAATGTTTCCTGTGGTGTATTGAAAAAGATGGAAATGTCTGTGAGGAAACTGTCTGGCAGAGCGCAGTTAAATCATGAGGGTATTTGAAGGGTTTATACAAACCTTTTAGAAGCGCTAGAAATATATCTTCTAAAAGATTAAGCATTTTAAATAGTTGCAGTCCACTAACCAAGAAAATGAAACACTGAAGAGATTTCAGAGGAGAATTCTGTCATTTACTCATTGTCTCATGTTCTTTCTTCTGCAAAACACAAAAGATGATATTTTAAAGAATGTTCTAAAACAGCATTGGACCCCGTTGTTCTTCTAGTTACACTGGTTTGCAACGACATGAGGTGAGTATATGATGACAGAATTTCCATTTTTGAGTGAACTGTCCCCATTTCTTGAGTACCTGGTCTACATCAGCTGCTGACATCAGCGTATCTCTCCTCCAAAGGGCTTTGTCTTCAGTCGTGGCTTTGGGCGCGAACATCATCTGCAACAAAATCCCCGGCCTGGCCCCCCGACAGCGCGCCATCTGCCAGAGCCGCCCAGATGCCATCATCGTCATTGGGGAGGGTGCTCAGCTGGGCATCAACGAGTGCCAGTATCAGTTTCGCTACGGACGGTGGAACTGCTCTGCCCTTGGCGAGAGGACCGTCTTTGGGCAAGAGCTGAGAGTAGGTCAGTAGGTGCAGCTCGGTGAGCTGTGCTTGTGTGTGTGCGTGTTGCTTTGGCTGCGATTTGTGGCCCTGCGAAACAAGTGAGACGACGAGGTTAAAGTGCACGCAATCTTTCTTCAATTTACTTTCAACGAAACATTTGCAGTTACACACACAAAAGGCACCAGTGACTTTGTGAGAACCCCAACCAGGAGAACACACAGTAATATGGTTTTTTAATATAGCACTCCCATATAAATTGCCTTTCAGTCAGAAATGTTTTGTTACGGTCAGGGTGCGGTGCAAGGCTGTGTTTAATCCAATGGTCCTGGTAACAATCACTCTTTTGGGGGCTAGTTGGCTCTACACAACATAATCTTATTTCTTTTGTTCAAAGAAATGTATGTTTCTCGGCTGTGCGTATATGAGTCCTAATGCGTATGAAGCTTTTTATGTTCTCTTGCGCAAATTGCTTGTGTGAGAGAAAGAAAATCCATTGTACTGTATAACTTTAGCAGAAAAGTTGAGTTTCGTATGCAGTATTTAAAAATGGATGGAATCTACAGACTATTTACTCAATTTCTGCACCAATTTTGACACTAAAATTGATTGACAGCTATACTTTTATTGGCAGCTAAAATCGTAATCAAGTTAACTAAAATATTTAACAAACAAACATATATGAAGCAGGACACACTGTACCTAAAGTAGAGAAAATCTTCCAAAATGTTTTGCTTTTTACTGAATTTCATAATTCTCAAAATTGAATTTTTGAATGGGTATTTTAGGATTAACTGTAGGCTTTTTAATAGCCATTGTGAACTTTACTGAAAGGCCAATGGGTTTTCCCACAAAATCCATTAGAATAACAGTAGTTGAAATTCACCAGTAGATCCAGGCACGCATTACTTATCAAATTATACAAAGACATTGTAGCATTCAGATCTCTTGGCTGAAGGGAAATATCCTGTGCTCAGTCAAACCTGATGATCAGTTTTAGGACATCAGCTTTTGCGCTGATGTCCTAAAACCACAATGCTAATGGTCTCTTTCCATTTTGCACGATGGAGAGGGTAATCACGGTTGCCTTACAAGATTCACTGCCAGCATATCTTGATGAAGGATATTATCCTAAAAAAAGAGAACAACAGCAATTTCAGTTTTATTTCCTGCTTATACTGTAAACGCAAATCGATGTATACTAAAATATTGCGGAATAATTGTCAGATCTTGATGATTAATCTTCATCTAAAGTCTGGGAACAAGATCTGACTATAATTGCGAACGTGATGACCAGAGGTCCAACTCTTCACAAAATGGTGCCCAAGTACAACGGAATAACCAACTTGTGGAAAATTTTTTAAAAATAAATGAATAAATAAATAAAGAGAGAGCGAGAGAGTGAGAGAGAGCAAGTAGAAAAATGGAAAAATAATGAAAATAATTGAAATATATATATTTTTTTAATTATGTGTTAAGAAAGGTTGGAATGGTCTGATGAAGAGCTTTTAGGCCTGAAACGTCACCTGTGGTGAAAACACAAAAAGATCATTAATTAATGCATTAGTACAGAGATAATCGTATAGTGATCTTTGTAGCTGACAGTCCATTCTTAATAACCTCTTTTCATAAAGGCCGACCAGCAGGGGTCAGTTTAGTCTCCTTACATCAATCTCGAGATCAACAGTGCTCAGTCCTGGAGATTTACCTCCCTGTAGAGTTAAGTTCCATCACTAATCAAACAAACATGAACCAGTTAATCATTTCTTGCGGTTAAAAATTACAGTCAGATGTGTTTTTGCTGCTTCGCATTGGAAGTTAGACCCTGCTAGTAAATGGAGTTACTACACTGTTGAGTGGGAAATCTAACAGGAAGAAACTCTCTGGCTTGGACTTTGGGATGTCAATGGTGTCAAATCATCTCAGAGGTTCTACTCTCTTCTTCCTAGGTAGCAAGGAAGCTGCATTTACCTACGCCATCACAGCAGCAGGTATTGCCCACGCTGTGACAGCAGCCTGCAGTCAGGGCAACCTGAGCCACTGCAGCTGTGACAGAGAAAAGCAGGGCTATCACGACCAGGAGGAGGGCTGGAAATGGGGCGGCTGCTCGGCAGACGTCAAATACGGAGTGGAGTTCTCCAGACGCTTTGTGGATGCCCGAGAGATTAAAAAAAACGCAAGGAGACTAATGAACCTGCACAATAACGAAGCAGGAAGAAAGGTATGGAAGAAAAGTTGTAGAGAGTAATATTCAAAGAATTACCACGTTTTCATGTGATTTAGTTCATAGAAACCATGAATTGTGATACACTGCTTTTAAACAGAGGAATTAAAGACTTAATGGACAAAAACATAGGAACCTTACTACTGAAATTTCAAATCCCTTTCATTGAAGGGGAATATTACCATTTAACTAAATGGGTAAATGTCAACTATCATGTACCGCTGTCTGTTGAACATATCAGTAACACATCAAACAGCCAAATAGTTCTGCTTTTAACTCAGATGTAACCATATACATAAATGGGGACTTGAGAATTATGGACATTTCTCTCGTTCTTTGATGTGGCCCTTCGGAAGGTAGAGAAAATTACAGGGTATGATTTGGCTAAAACATATTTTTTCCTCTCAGTTTTGACAGATATCTGGCATCGCACATTGAAACATTGCTCAGGACGTATTGAATAATGGGTTTTGGTTCAAACTGCTGAAAACAGTCAAAATAAAATGTCAAGAATTTCCCTTACCCGTCAGCTGCATGAATTCACTCGCACCACAGCTTCAGAGGCCTCTGATGAAGTCATGCCCATTGTAAAATACTATGCGAGACTTACTAGGAAATAAAAACCAGATAAACCACATTTTTTAAAAATGTGAAATATAATATCAAACAGGATTGTTAAATGTATATACTGTATATATGTATATATATATAGAGAGAGAGAGAGAGAGCGCGCATGATGTTTTAGTAAAGGTCTGAGCATTGCAAATAAATATAAAGTTTTTATTTTATTTTACAAGTCAATATATACATTACTGTTCATTTACAAAACAAAGCACAAACATTTGGTAACACTGGGTTTTTCCCCTACTGTTGCAGGTTCTAGAGGAAAGGATGAAGCTGGAATGTAAATGTCATGGCGTCTCCGGCTCATGTACCACAAAAACCTGTTGGACGACTCTGCCGAAATTCCGAGAGATCGGCTACGTCCTTAAGGAGCGTTATGCCACTGCGGTTGAGGTGGAGGCCGTGAGAGCCACGCGTTTTCGCCAACCATCTTTCCTCCGTCTGAAGCAGTCCCGTGGGTACATAAAGCCCACAGACACGGACTTGGTTTACTTGGAGCGCTCGCCAAACTATTGCGAAGAGGACGCTGCAACGGGGAGCACGGGAACGAGAGGGCGGCTGTGTAACCACACGTCCCCTCACACAGACGGCTGCAACCTGATGTGCTGCGGCCGGGGCCACAACACCCATCAGTACACACGCGTATGGCAGTGCAACTGCAAGTTCCAGTGGTGCTGCTTTGTTAAGTGTAACACCTGTAGTGAAAAGACGGAGGTGTTTACCTGTAAATGAGCTAGAGGTGGATTTTAAAGGACAAGAAAGAAAGGCGAGAAGCCAGTGGAAAGAAACAGGAAGTGTTTGAAACAGAAATGAAAGTGGCTTCGTTTTGCACATCAGGCAATCAACTTCAGAGGAAAATGCACTGACCTCAGACTGACTTTTTGTGATTTCATGCAAACATATGGACGCTACATATGCAGTGCAAGGATTTTGTAGATCTCAGATTCTCACAGACTTGAGAAAGGTCAGCTGGGGCCTGTCCTGAGGATCACATATTGACATAAAACTCCTACTGGACAGTCTAAACTGCCCACAAAAGTGATCTTTTTCAAATTAAGGCGAGAAGAACTTGTAAAATGTCCCACCAGCTGAGCCCCTATGGGAGTTCAAGAGGAAAGACGTGCTGCAACTTTGCAACTCTGGAAACGCTGGAAAGCTTCAGTCACACTGTATATGTTTGAACACTGAAAAACATGACCTTTTTCCTTCTCTTCAGAGAAAAAGACTGAATATGTTCATACTGTAGATGTCTCATAATGGTACACAGATGTATGAACTTCTAATATCATTGCTACTGATCAGTTGCTTCCAAAACTCAACCCGAAACAGTATAGGACATCGCGTATGTAAAAAGAGCTTCTTTTCCTCTACGTTCTTTTCCAGTTTACAGATGAAGAAAAGTGGTCAAGTCATTTCTACACTTAAGAAATCATCATTTTGGTGAATACGTTGCCAACTGCTGCACTGGTGGTTATGGTGTGTACTGTAGGCTTTATGGAAACAAAAACAGTTTGTGTTTTTTGAGGAGAGAAGCTTCCTTAGTCATATCAAGACTTGGCCATGTATGCTGCGATGCTCTAAACATGAGTGTGTAAATGTGTGGGAACAAAAGAGGGAGAGCTTTTAGATACTTCATAGAAATATGACCCACCACCATTTGAGTGACCAAACCATTCCCACGAATGCCAGAGACATGGGATTCCACATCACTGCTCCGGCGTGCACAAGGTCTAGTTATATTCTGCCTGAGCCAATGGACCATACAGCTATGGGTCTGAAAACAGTTAAAAGGTCACTGGAAATATTTTGAGTAGCAGTTTTTTAAAATTGAAATTGTTTATACGAGTTACATGGCTGGCAAATTTGTTCAAATATATTTTTTTATGTAGAGAATATGGCACTTTATGTCAGGTATATTCAGAATAATTATTGATACTGTTTTCTTTGTCATGTTTTTATTGTTTAATTACAGGTCTACAATTTTTGTCCTGGTTTAATTATGTAAGCTTTTTTTTTTAAATTACTTTTCCTGAGTTCGAGTTTGATATGAAACCATCTCATTTTTTTGTTGCCTGGATGTATTTATACTTTTTTGGCAAAGATTTACACTAAAATCGCTAGATAAATAAATGAATCAAACAGTTTGGATCAAATACATCCAAATGTTGTCATCTGAATTCGTCTTATTACTAAGCGAAACGATACCATGCTGTTAAATGCACATCAACATCTCGGAAAGTTTCTTCTCAGAAGCACAGAGCGGCTCATAGTCGTGGGTGTAGATACTGCGAAACGTTGATCTCGGAGTGACGCAGAGCTGTTCCCGCCTGGGTTTGAATAGGCATCCGATCTGGCTCATTCATTCACCCGCCGTATGCTCTCTGCCCCTCTGGTCTTTTTCCTGTGGGTGAAAAGCATTGCAGGCAGCCACCGAAGCAGAAGTAAATTGGACCTGTTTTGTTAGCCGTCTGAACTGCTGGGTACCGGAACCGCGTAAGCTCCCAACACTATACCCCGGATTGAGAGAAAAGTCAACCCCCGATTGTTTCGCACAAACATTTTGTCATTAAAAAATATGAGGCAGAAAAAACAGGGTGTGGTGGGGAGAGCAGAGGCCTCCACAGAGGGGTATTAATGCTACGGGGGTGTGTGTGTGTGTGGACCACTCAGCTCATTCCAGAATGGGATGGGGCGAGATGTGATTCTGCAAGCTAATACTTCTGGTCTGATTCACGTAGGACAAACTAAGGGCAGAACTAGATGATCACGAGAGCAAAAAAGTGGTGTGGGATAGACAGAAGGAGAGAAAGACCTGATGACTGATTTCTGGTCTGTATGAGAGAGGTTGCTGTTCTAATGTCCTATGTATATTAGGCTGGACAAGCATCACAATCAACAATAATCTAGGGGCACGCTTCCTAAAATAGAAAAGCAGCTATTTTTATGTGTAAAGACCAATTTATACTGTTTTTTTTAAGTATGCAGAGTATATTCTATTATAAAGAAAACAGGTTGTTTACAAAATTAAATTATTTATCATCATGGAGTTAATGGTGTATGTTTTCTACTCAATATCAGAATATAAGAGAATCTTTTATATATATATATATATATATATATATATATATATATAACATATACATACACATATATATATACATATACGGGTTGTTGACATGACATGGCATTTTCACTGTCCCACAAGATAAAAAGGAATATAATTAATATATGTAGTTGTAGTTATTTAAAATGCAGTAAATCGTTAAACATTTCTTTGTCCTATATGGACCTGTTGTTATAAAAGCTACAGTGTTATTCGATTTTTTACATTTTTGAGCCAAATCTCAAAATTGTCCTATGGTGTGACTGTCTCAAGCATGGTTCAATAAATTACAACTTTTGTAAATTAAAAAGAAAAACATAAAAATGTTAATAAATATCTCCGGCATAATTGCACAAGTGTCTATTTTAGTAAATGGCAATCATTTTTTTTCATCCATATATTTCTGAAAGTGTAGGAACTTGATACATTTTGTCTCTGAAAACCATGTTCTATGGTGTGACACCATATCCTCATTTTAAATTGGTCAATTCCAGAAAAAAAATTTAATTAGTTGAAGGACCCCATTCATGATTATGTTACTGAAGCCCCCTGTGAAGCCCATGACATGTGCACATGGTAAATTTTTCCCTCAGAACTGTTCAAATATTAAATTTATTTGGAACCACTACAAAAGTGTTACATTTTGTTGTCCTTTGGTGTGACACCCCTGTAACTGTATGTTAAACTACATAATCATGGAAAATTATGCAAATGTGTCTTGATAACCACCAATGACAGGTTAGCTCAGAATAGCAAGGTCATTAATTGACAGAAAAAGGCTGAAACGTTCTATGATGTGACAGAAAATGTCCTCCGGTGTGAAGCCTGTACTGTCACACCACAGGACAAAGATGTCACACCAGAGGACAAGGTCTCTTTAAAAAGCGTTTTAAATAATTAAATACGATTTGTTTTACTTCTTTTTATTCTTTTTTGATCATTTTCAGTGTTCTTAAATGCATGAATTAAACTATTTTCTGATGTTTTTGCAGAAAACTTGTACTGTTATAAAGTGTCATGAAAATAAGTATAAAATGTGATACTTTATTTTTGAAACAGAAAGAATTGAGGGAGATAAATTAGTAGAAGAGAGAGGACATGGAAATATAGAGAGAAAATTAACAGGGATCCACGCAGGAAGAGGAGATCCTAAGAGAATGATGCAGAAAGTTAATAGAATCAAAATGATGCCTTAAAAAGAGTAGCCATATAGTTTTAAAAAATGCATTTACATCTTAATGAATATAGTTTGAATATCAACCACATTTAGCTGTGCCGCACATGAAGGGGGGGGGGGGGGGTGG